>BMAV01013352.1:464279-536615 GCA_019973955.1 Trichonephila inaurata madagascariensis
GCCCTTAAACTTTTCCGCAGCCATCCAGGGAGGGGGAGGTCTCTCCTCTTTCTTCGGTCCCACAATGCGCGGTTTTATCTCCTCGAATGGTTACTTTCGGTTTGGCTCGCCGTTTAAAACCACGATTTTGACGTTTCTGAGAATCTATGTCACTCTTTTTCAATTTAAGTCTTAACTCTTTTCTTCATTTTAACTTTCGCAGTCTTTTGATCCTCTCTCTCACACACAATGATTGTCGCACCTTCATAATACTAACTCGTTTGATAAAATCCGGCAGTTTCTAAGCATTGTTTTTCTGTTACTCGTTTATCTTGCGAATAGTTGTTTAAAATACCAATGATGGAGCAAAAGTATAATGTTGCTTGAGGCTTCTAAATTCGCTTTTTGTTATAATTCGGCAACTGTCATTTTGCTTAATTTTTTTAGTTTTCTCTTAAGCAATTTTGTCTTCTTCAATTTCATCATCATCCAAGTCCACTCACACCAGTGGCGGCGCGAGACTTGAACTTAATATAGGCAAGATACATTTTGCGAGGCCCTCTGGTGGCGTAAGATGGTTTATAAAATAAAAAAAACCAATTCTTATTTATAAAGAAAAAGCCAAACTTTTTACTCATATTCCTTTGGCACATTAAACAATAATAATAAAAACAACAACAAATTTTCTACTTTTAAGTTTTGCAAAAATCCTTAATGATTGGTTCGTAATTTATCTTAGATTCTATATCTGCCACAGCTGAAAGTCTTTCCTGACCCATTGTATTTCTTACATAATTTTTTTATCAGCTTTGGTTTTGAAAAACTCTTAGCAGAAGCGGTACTTACAGGTATTGTTAACGAAATTCGAAAGAGACAATATAAATATTTGGGAAAATTTCTTTCAAATCGTTCTCTATGACATTTTGGAGCAGATGTTTCACGTTTGTAATGATGTTGGGTAAATTTGGGAACATATTTTGTAGTTCTTCATATAATTCGTAAGGTTGGAAGTCACTGCTCTCACCTACTTGCAGGACTACGTGTAAAGCGTAACAGTTTTTTAGTATTTGCTCTTTTGGAATATTTTTTAACTTGTTTAAGACATAGAGAAAACCAAAATTTTCAAAATGTTGATTTAAAGACATAAATCTTGAGTCCATATTGCTTATCACAGAATCAATCATTGTACTAAAAGCCTTTCATACCGGCTTTTGACAGATTCTATAGGTTGATCACCGCCTTCATAATCAAACATTTTTTTTTTTTTTTTTTGACTACCCTTTTATTTTAAAAATCTTTTGGCAAATCATAACTACTTGACTTACGAGCGTCAGACAAGCATCTTTTTCTACTCTTCGATCCAGCTACAAAATGTACTCAAATGTTCAATAGTAATGCATAAATAGGCTTGTACAGATTGCCATAATTTGCTTATGGTATTGACACGCATTAATAACTCATACCATACATATAATGATGCGAAAAATTCCAAGCTGAACATTTCATTTAAAACGGTTCGCAATCGCGGAGTGTTGAATTGTGTCCGTTTGGTTTTTTAAAAGTTTTCTATGCATTCAACATCATCAAATTGTAATAATGCGGCCTTCACTGCCTCGATTCTGCTTTCCCTCCTTAATAGTAAGCTTTAATTTATCTTTGATAATTTTCCAGCGTTTGTTGGAACTTAAAAATAGCAAAAAAAAAAAAAAATCTTTTGAATGAAACCAAAAAAATAAAAAAATGTTTTTGTTGCCACTGACGAATTAGCTGCGACTACCAATAGCAGATTCCAGCTATGACAACCGCAAGGTGGGAAAATTGCCCTGGAATTTATACTTAATATTCGAGTTTTAACTCCTCTATTTATGCCTACCATAATTGCTCCATTGTCGTATCCTTAACCATGACAGTTCTAAATATCTAAGCCATTTTTTTTTTGAGCTCTCCCAGTATTGCATTGGTCAAATATTCTCCAGTCGTTTCAGTGATGGCAAGAGATCCGATCAAGTTTTCTTAAATACTTCCAGTTGATGTACTACAATGCCTTAAGATGACCGACATTTGTTAAATTCTACTACAGTCTGTAGTGCAGTCGAGTAAAAAAGAATAATATTTTGCCTCTTTTATCCTACCAATTACTTCACTGATAACTGTGTTTGACATGATTGTTATCAATTCATTTTTAATATCGCGGCTTAGATAACGGTGTGCAAGTTTTTTTTTATCAATGCGACTTATGTGTCCCGTAACGTAGGATCATACTTAGATATCAATTTAAACAAGTCTATAGAGTTCTCAGAATCCTTAGTGTCTTCGTCTATTTTGAAAGATTCTCTGTGACCTCTACACTTCAGACTATGATAGGCGAAGAAATTTATGATATTGTTACGTAGATCCGGGTTTTAGGATTTTATGCAAAACAATCACAAAGAAAATAAACAGTTCTTCAAGAGCGATGCGAATTTATTATCAAAAGTCCAATCCTTTAAATACAGGATTCAGCAGCAATATTCACAGAGTATATCTCCGAAGGTCTTCACACCTTCAACAGCTATCAAACACAATCATCGGTGTTTAAAAATACACGTAAGTAAAAGATTATTCACAAGCACAGCCGAGCTAATCGCTAGTCAAAACAAAGCTCACTACTCGCTGGTTTAATCAAGACTGACTGCTTGCGGCTGGCACTCCTATTTATAGGCATGGTAGAAACTTCCAGAAATATAACCGCTCGTGTCATCGAGCGTGACGTTAATGGAGAAATACCTTCTAGATGAATCCAGAGGGTTCCGAACTCACCAACATGGTCGCCAGTGACGCCAAAAATGATGCCAACTTGGCTCTACCGCCAAGATTTCGCCAAGTTCTCAATGAATCGCCATTATAACTAAAGGGGCGGCATTGCATGTGAATCGTACAATTTTAACATGAAATAAATATAGCATAGAGTAATATAAATGCATTAAACACCCAAATATAAATTATTTACACTATTTACACAAAAATCGTAACAATATCAATTAATCTCTCAAACAAATTATACCAATGCATTTGAGATTCAAGAATTCGCCTTCCGTTTTCTCGGTCTAATGTTTTTTCCCACTTTATTTCCTTCTCTAATGTTATCCATTGGAACATATAGGCCATATGTTCTTTATTATTCTCCTGCCTATGTAAAATACTCTTAAGTGTTTGCAATAACAGCACCCTTCCTGTACCATTTGAGTTTGTGAATTGCCAAATAGTCTGCTTGTATAACAGAAAACTTTATTTTTAGAACTTGAATAAACTAACTAGTGACGCGACGTTAAGTTTCACCGTTATATAGTTTTCGTGAGAAATGAAAATTGGAAAAGTGTCTATAATCATCATCTTCAAGATAATATTCACCACTGCTATTTAACTGCTGTGTGGGATCGCTTTGAACTTTATCATGACCACTGAGCATCTTTCATGAGAAATGTACACAATCCCAGGTCAAAACTGGAAAACGCTTGTTTCACTACCTCAATGGCATCTCTGTTCACAGGCGAAGAACTAAACTCAATCTTATCTTCTTGATTGTGACTTATGTTACTCAACGTGTACCCAGAAATCTCAGCGTCAGATTATGATTGACAAGCTTTTGATCCTATTTCTTTTTCCGATTTTCGTCGTTCGGTATCAATAGTTGGTGCATCTGGAGTAACTTCCAAATTCAACGGAGACTTGAATACGAATAAATGTGTAGTTGAGAAGTCGAAGGAACCGATTAATTTGATTCTGTACTGCCAGATTCAGTCTGACCGAGAAATTTCATCATAACTGAACTTTAAATCTGGTTGGATACAACTCTTTACGCTTTTCTTTTTGCTGCACCTGGTTCTCATTTTCTCCCTTTATATCTATTTCTCTTAATACCTAAGCCTGACATGATTGATAAATTATGAAAAATGCCCAGTACCACACATTATTATTTATTCTCACATCAAATACTTTTAAAATTTATAATATGATATAGAAACATGAATCGATACTGCGTCTGGTTGCGATACTTTGGCTTTCAAATGATAAGAGCTATGCCCCGTCTCTGATCGGGGAATCCCCGAGATAGCAGCTTAACTCCAGCTAATGTTGCCAGACTAAATATGAGCGAAAACAACAAAGTTGAGAAATTTTATTAAAGTAAAATAGAAAACAATATTTTCACGAATTATTTATTCATATGCTTTTATGCACCGATAAATAGAATATCTTTATAAAAAAAGTCGATATATCAATTTTTCGATATCTTATAGCGAAAAACAGATAGAGTTGATAATCTAATTTATTAATTATAAAAAACCATGTGGCGTGCACTTTTGGATTTTCCTTACTTTTCGTTTAATTTATTTCGACTTTGAGGCGCGAGGCCCTATGCACCGTGAGGCAGTGGCCCACACCGCCCATGCCTTACGCCGCCTCTGACTCACACTTTACTAAGGATTACAGGATTAATATCTCCTTTAGCTTTATCTTTTATCACATCTACTGGCGTTCCTTCTTTTTCTTCATACGTCTCATTCACAGCAGAAATTAGCGGTACATTAGATGAGTCTCTAGATAAACCCCTTTTCTTCCTCAACAGCGACAGGTTGTGCTACAGCATCTGGATCCACACTAAGCATTTGGGCTCTTTCACTTTTAAAAACAAGAACCTTCTCGATTGCTTGAGGTATCTCCATGTCTTCATCTGACAATTTTCTAGCTTTTCATTTAATAATTGATTTTGATCTTCCATTATCTTACATCTTTCTTCTTGTAAGCGCTTCCTTCTTCTGCTTTCATTCTCATTTTATGCTCTTCTTGAACATGTCGCATCTGCTCTTCCACAAGCCATCTTTCTTTCTCCAATCTCGTCTCTTCTTCCAAAGCTATTATTTCGTTCATTCTTCTTTCTTCTTCCAAATTACGCCTTTCTTCCACTGCTTTGGCTTCCTCCTCAGGCTTGAGTCTGACCTCTTCCTCATCCTTGTGCCTTGCTTCCTCTTCGGTGCTGAGTCTAACCTCCATCTCTTCTTTATGCCTTGCTTCTCTTATTCTAGTCTCGTTCTCTGTTTTTCGTCTTGCTTCTTCTATTCTCACTAATTCCAATTCTTGTTTTCGCTCTAAGCGTTGTTCTTGTACTTCCTTTCTATACTGTTCTATTTTCTTTCTATGCTCTTCTCTCTTTTTTTACTCTTCTTTCTATCTATACTCTTTTTCCATTAGTCTTACTTCTTCTATTCTCACTAATTCCACCAATTCTTGTTTTCTCTCTAAGCGTTGTTCTTGTACTTCCTTTCTATAATCTATATTTCCTTTCTATACTCTTCTATTTTCTTTCTATGCTCTTCTCTCTTTTTTGCTCTTCTTTCTTTCTACACTCTTTTTCCATTCTGTCCTCTATCATAGTAGCTAAAGCATCGCAGACAAATCCTTCATCTTCTAAGTACGCCTTACATAGCAACAATTTATGTTTCAACTCCAGGATTTCTAGGTGGGAGTCAAAGGTTTCTCCCATTTCATGCAAAACCGTTACCAAATCTTCTTTTGCCGCGTTTTCGAATTTTTTCCCCTTTTTCTCTGCTTCACGAAAAGGTAGCATGTTGTGATGACTCGCAATTACTTTTTCAATCACTTCTCAATACATTCAACTACTTCTCAACGCTTCTCCACAGCCAACAAAATTATCTCGCTTCTCACTACACTCTAACAACATGCAATCCATCGTGTTATGAATTCTCCCAAGAAACCATCTCTTCTTACAGCAAACCACGCGCTATGCGTCGGTTCTCAATCAAATTAACTCGCTTTTCTTCACACTCAACTTCGAGTCCAACCTTTCGCACTTCCCAAACAAGGGACTCTCCCTTGCTCTGACCGCCTCATTCGAGAGTCAATCACTCTCTCCTTCAAAAAAAAGCAGCAACCCCTCTCCGGAAAAGCGCCGATAAGCGTCAACATTCCATAATCCACCACCCACAGTAGTTCAGTCACTACAATAATGCAAAGACATTCAATGTCCTTTTTGAAAATAAACCAATGAGAATGGCTTTCAAAATCATCATACAAATTGTAGAATAAGTCAACAATGTGGTTAAAAGCAGATTTGATCAAGACTGTGGAAGCTTAAAGAAGTATGTGAAAAGCGGAATGTAATTGACCTAATGAAATTAATGGTGATAAAATAATTTTAATTAATAAGCCGATGTCTAGTTTTATTTGATAAGTGTGCCCATAGCATGGGAATGTCATTTGTGACAATCCTTTAGTTTGAAGGGAATATTAAAATCTATTCGGGCAGCTTCGATGATGAACCTTGTAATGGACGGCCCGTGTTATCCATTAGTGTGAGAGGGTCAGATGGAAGATTAGCCACATAGTCAACACAAATTCTATTTATTAACAATTCTCAACAACGACACAAGTTCAACTACCCAAGTTAAGAGATGCACCAATTGTTAATGGGAAGCAATAGCGATGTAGACGAGATACTAGAAGAATTAACGATAATTCGGATCACTTACGTTCAGCATATATACCTTCTAATTCAAATCGTCCTAATCCAATTTAACACTTACTTGACCAAATCGTCATTCTTAATATTAATCAAATAAGCTACGAAGTGCTTTCGCCTAGCTTTACATTAAGCAATCATTGCTATCCTTTAGCACAGACCAACTCTCTCTCTCTCGAGCTTGAAAGATAATCTTTATATACAAGCCTTAAATTGCATAATCACATCTTCTTCGGAGAAAGTTTTCAATAGAATAATTTTTAAAGACCAATTATTCCCCAAGAGGACTATTAGTAGGAAGAACGTGGATAGACCCGTTACAACCTATGCTATGGTTTTATCTTTCAATTTGAGATACATTGTATAATCAAAATGTTACATCCAATTTAAATACTCTGCTTGTTACCAGCACATAATTCTTTTTGTTTAAAAACTTCCTAATGGGAAAATCAGTAAAAAAAAATCAACATTTTTTTAAAAGTATTCATAAAGTATTTTACCTTTTTCAATTCCTACTATTAACCCACACTCTCTATATATTTATTTATTTATTTGTTTGTTTATTTATTTATTTATTTATTCGTTTATTTATCTTGGTGGAATTTCCAATCGTTCATAAAATACATTTTAAAGCGCTCAAGTGAGCTGAAATTTAATATACATGATTATTTTGGATGACAATACAATAATTGAACTAAAATTTATAGAAATTAATTGATTAAAACTAATTATTCAAAGAATTACAAATGCAGCCACGTTGGCGACTTAGCGACCATTTTGGCGACCTGTGTCAAAACTCGAAAAGGTTTTTGCTCACTTTTTAAAGCATTCAGTTGAACTGAAATTTCATAGACAGGATTGTTTTGGATGACAATACGATACTTTAATGATAATTAATAAAAATTAATGACCACTTAATGTTGTGATTCTGTCCTATGTATATACATATTTACATTAATTGTAACTATTTAATAAAAAGTAGCTAAAATAAAATTTTTCTTTGTTAATCCGTGGCTCTGGGGTCAAAGAGGGACCCCAGGTTTTACAATGTTTTTTTATTAACTCACTTTCTTGTCTGTCTCCGAGTGGAATTTTGTAATTGATTTTAAGCTAACTTCCCGATGAGCTAGAGCAGCGATACTCAACCTGCGGCCCACCGATCCTTTTTAAGTGGTCCGGTCATAGCCCATTGCTCTGAGAAATTTACTTATTTAAGAACAATGTATTAAAAATTTGGTGGGAAATTCTTTGTCAAGAAATCAAATGTATCAATTTTGCTTTTTGCTGTCGGTGTAGTACGGGTACGAAGTGATATTCTTTTTCTATTTGGTACGGTTACGGTTAGTAATAATAGACAACAGTGGAGTAGCGACAGTTTTACGGGTGGAACTAATTTTTAACTATCTTTCATACCTTGCAAGCGAAAAATATTCGAAGAAAATGTATCGTTTCCAGACGATTGGAAGTAGTATTGTAGTGAAAAACAAACATGGATCAGTAATTGTTTGATTTGTCACGAAAGTGCTGTATTTAAAAAATACCAATAAACAGGAATCATTCAATCACACTTTTTCTCGAAGATCTCTTTCAAGAGGTGATAAATAGGCTTTCTTGAATAATCTTTGCAACAGCAACAAAGTGTTTTGTCAGTGGTAATATCACAGCGGTAAAATTGTGAAGGAGTGTTTCTTAAATGTTTCTAATTTAGTGTTAGTGACAAAAATAAAAAAATTATTAATTACAAATAATTACGTATCACGTACTATATACATGGAATTAAAATAAATCGGAAAAAAATCAAGGGAGGGTCTGAACCCGTGGACCCTTTCCCCCTCCTCCTTATGTGTGCCACTGACACAGGGTGGACCGCAACACCTTGAAAAAATTAGAAGTAGCCCGTACCCTGGAAAAGTCTGCCCACCCCTGCTTTAAAGTGTCTTAAACGTAGTCTGGCTATGCTGGTTGAAATCACGTGGTTATAATTAAGTTCTGGATTGAATTACTTTTTAACTGGATGGGAGGTGAGCTTAGGTCTAAATAATGTATCAGTATTGATAAGGGTAAGGCTCTTGGAAAGTTGAATTTCGGACCTCCTTGGTAGTGGTGATTTGTAATTATTTATTATGAGTGAGATCTGTTCCTTCGTAGAAATCTGTGTTCTGTAACTTCGTTCATACGATCCTTTTATAAGTTTAGCATTAATTTCCAATTGGAAATACTTGTCGTGTAATCCTAATTTTATAAGTCCATTCGTTCTCTGACTTTAAATTTAATTTGATGTAGCTCAGTTCATGGATATTTATATCTTACAATTCACATACATACATTTTTTTATTGGATACTTTTTACTATAAAAATATTAATTTTCATTGTATTATCTTTCAGTTTGTCACTTATTTGAGTCAAACGTATCAAAAATTTGATTTTAAAGTCAATGTAATGTGACAATATTTTCATATAGAATGTTTTCACTATCAAATAATTCGTTATGAATAATTCATAGCGCAAAATTAAGGTAAGAGTAAAAATTCCAAGAAAAAAATTCAATTTTGTGAGCTTAAGAAAATTTTAAACAATTGAATTGTGTTGTTGTTGTTACTAATGCCACCTGATCGACAGTAACTTCAAATCAAGGTCCACGAAATTTATCGTGGCTAAGGGCTGGATTTTTACGCCTGTCGTTAGTCTTAGCTTTGAGCACCATGAAGGTGACAGTACGATTTGGCTCGGTTCCACCCCAATTTTGAGGAAAAGCACTCTGGGGGTAATCAGAACCTTCCCACCTCTTTTTCCCCCTTTCACCAACCCCACGAAAGGAGTTGACGGCTATTTAAAGTACCACCATGCCGCGAAGACACTATACAAACATTCATGCCTTCTCCGAGATTCGAACCCAGGGCCTACGGCACAGCAGTCAGCGTCACTACCCACCACCATACTCGGTACAATTGAATTGTAAAATTATGTAGGGAGTGTTTGTTTTCGAATTTAAGAGTATCTTTTAACACAAACTCAATTTAGATATATATTTCATCAAGACGGTACAAGGTATGACAATTAAATTCCCGGACTGAACATGCCTTAACCATCAGGCTCGGTGTGAAGAAGTGGGAGTGGAATATAGTTGACCTTGATCTTTTCGGTGGTGGCGCACGTTATTCCATTCCTCTATCTCAGTGTTTCTCAAACTGTGGGGCGCCCCGAAGGAGCGCGATAAATTTAAAGGGGGCGCGAGCATATCGAAAATAAAGGTTAAAAAATTAATTTACTGGAATGAAAAAAAAAACAAACAAAATGCTTTCTGATATAAAAAAAAATACAGATTTACATTTTTATGATTTATATATATCATCTGGTGAAAAAGGTCATAAAAAATAAAAAGATTTTACTTTGAACTCTCATTATCTATCTTTGATCCTATAACTAAATAAAAAAAATTATTTTGTTTGTTTTACTGTAATCCTACGATGAGAGATTTTTTTATTACGTTTCTTTTAATCTAAAATATTACTTTTGCTGGCTTTCAAACTTACTGGTATGGTTACCTGCATCCTTTTTTTTTAGGGAAGTTGTAAATTATATAATTCTGTTGCGTTTTTCACAATGTGAAAGAGTTTTATGATACATGGATAAGCATATTGAGCACTTTGAAGGTTTAAATTTCCCAGATTTAATTTAGAGTATACTGAAAAAATATAATACAAAATCGTTAATTCTGGGGAAACTGTTTATTTGTTACCAATGGCCTTGACAGAGAATCCTCTAATATGACAGTCTTAATGGGAGCTAAAATGAATTAGATCACATATCTCCTTTTTGGGAGTGGCAAACGTTTTTTTGAATCTTAAGGTACTTGTTTAGGCCAAGTTCCGGCACGACCACTATTTTTCAAAAAAAATTTTCTTGAAAATGCTGCATTTTTCCTTATGAATAACTTAGTGGTTTTTTAAATTGTGATGTTGTACGACTGATTATGGTTTATAAATGTAAATGAGCAGAATATAAAAAAATTGGGCATCTGGGGTCTCTCTGAAAGGAAGTGAAGCTGATCAAACAAGGGAAACATTTGCTGAAATAATGCATATTAATCATGTTAGCGATAGTAAATTTGAGAAAAGCAATAAACATGAAACGAAAGGAAAATTTTCAGTAGCTACATTAAGAACGCCATCAAAAAATAATATCAAAATACATAAATTGTACCGCAAATACACACTTTTACCTGTCAAAAAAGACACAAAACAGAAAAGTCCAACAGGATATTTCTTCGATCATCAAAGGACATTAAAATTACAATAACGTGAACAAATGTGACAGTTTTGCTTGCAAATAACTTACCTGTAATTTTAGCAAAAGTGTCTCTGATTTGTGTTGTCCTTTATTAAAGATCACTACATTGAGACATAGCCATCCGCGGTTCGCTTCCGTAAGCTGGGGTTGTGGGATTATCTACGTGATGAGACTTGTGTATGTAATTCTTAACACAACTTTTAATCAAAAGAATAACTTAAATTATGAATTCCTAAGTAACATACTTCTTAAGTGAGAGTTAACCACCAATTAGGCAGCTATATATTCCAGAGTCGAAGATCGCACAACTAGAACACTCATCTTAATTATATTTGATGCTGGCTAATCTAACTTCTATACAAAATATTACCTTTTATAGAGTCTGCCTTCTTTTCTAGGTTGAAGGAAATTCCTATTATTATGTTAATGAGAGTAGGTGAGAAGACTCGAGGCTTTTCTTCAATCCCTTATTATATTCAATCGTGATGCAGGCGTGTCTATTTAGAGCTGTAGGACGTCTAATACTTGTTCGAACGATTCCACTAAGTTATCTCTAGGTTTGAAGTCATATCTATAAAATACTCTATCCTTTTAAAATTATATCTCATTTGCATATTCGATCCGTTTCTATTCTTCTTGATATTGGGTTGAAAAGTTTTGCCATTAATCGTGAAGCCGATCAAAGAACTTAGAGGTTATGTTAGATGAAAGAACGCGAGGGCGATCTAACATTGGAATCAATTTAGTTCAGTTTTATTGGATATTTTTCTCAAATTATGAGAAAGACAAATAAAGAAATGTAGAAATAGGTAAGTATATTTTCTCTTAGTTAAAATTATTCACTGGAATTGTGATTTTATCAGTATATTAAAAAATAATTATAAAAAATTGGGGGTTACTTCACTCGACCATTAACGTTGGTATCGAGTGCACACCTCTGATCCCCAGGCTTTCTCGCTTTAAATATTAAAAAAATAACACAATTGCTATTCATTAGGGTTTGCACTCTCTTTTTTTTATTACTTAACATTTGATCCACAATGCTAATTCTGCGAGGCTTAAAATTACAGTTCATTAAAAACCGTTTTATAATATGAGTATTCATTTCAATAAATCATTTTACATTTTGTAGCATACATTGTCGTACTTGGTTTTCACACTCTCACCCCACAAATTCATTTCCTTATATCAAAAGAATGTAATATATTATCATTTTTTAAAAAACTATATAAACAGTATATATACTAAAAGAGTGGAGTACTTCAGCCAGTATAAAGAACAAGTTTAATAATTATCAGAACTTCCATGGAATCTGTCTTGCAAGGAGCTAAATGATTTTTCTTTCAAAGGAAGGCTAAAAATTAGAGAATCCCCGATCACTCAGAGTTATTTTTTTGATATTTAGCTCGAATCTATATTTCGTCTTCAAAGTGGCCATCGCAGAAAATCCGGATTCACTAAGTACATGATGTTAAAATGGTAATAGTATACAGAGGAATGCTTTTTTGTTTTCAGTGCAAAATTCAGCATCCACCTCTATCCAGAATTCAAAAGTGATTTATTACAAAATTATCCTTTAATTTCGTCATTGGATGTGAACTCTATGAAGATCTCTTTTTCGGCAGTTGAGAGCCCTTTTGAAGTATTTTGAAATGGATCCCTAACCCATTAAACTTACTATCAATTTGATGACACTCATCTGTGTACTTGTTGATGTATTATCGAATAAAGAATAACACGTTTAAAATATATCTCCCTCAATTTAATTTTAATCCTGCCGTAAATACTTAATACCAAGTGAATTACAATTAACGCGTATTGAATTATCAAATGTACATTCAAAAGTGTTGGTAGCTAATCGATTCAGCCAAGATTGACTAGAATTGTACGGGTACAGCATTTTCCACGTAATCGTGCGGGCGTCTGTTAGGTTGCTGGGCTACTACTTCGAACGTTCGCGAGAATGCCAGATGTAGCGGATATGATAAAGGGAAACAGCATAGCGATTGGGCTGATACTGACTGACATTTGTACTTTTTGAAATAGATCTTGAGCAATCTTTTGATAAATACCCATTTTCAATCTGTTTCGAATCCAAAAATTAGAGAAAATAATAACATAATTAACCTATTGCCCATAAAAGTATATATATATATATATACTCCCATATATATATATATATATATAGCATATTTCTCCATATATACTCTCTGACTTCCCTTATAATATATATTACTTAAGAGTAACATATATAAAAAATTTAATACTTATCTTATTAATACTGAATTAAGAACAAGTTTAATAACTTATTAGCGTGACTTCCCATGGGCTTGATAACTGTTTGAAGTTTTTAGAAGTGACTCGGTGCTATATTTGGCTGATAATACCATATTTTGTCTTCTAAACAGCTTTTACATTTTTGCAATATGTTCCAATTTAAAAATTAAGAGAAGCAGAGAAAAAAACATAATAAATTATCCTCTATTACTTAATTGCTTAAAAGTAACACATATACAAAATTTATGTCTTTATGTTGATAATTTGTACGGTTTATAATTAGATCGTAACATTTATGAAAACTTTTGGCGTCAAATGGGTACATTATTATTTGCATTCAATCAATTTATTTAATGTATAAAAGTGGGGGGCGCGACGAAATTGTGATTAGCTCTCAAGGGCGCCAGTATTGAAAGTTTAATGAAACGCACTATCTATCTGGTCAGTTTGTTTTTTTTTATCCTTGTTTTGAGAAAAGACGTTCTTGTGTCGAAATTGCCGCGATTATCATAAACGGGAAAATCGAACTCCGTATAAATTTGAAATTTCTCGTGAAATTGAAAACAAATAACAAAACAAATTACAACTGAATGTTGTAAATTGTTAGATGAGTGTTTAGAGATAATTGCACGTCGCATAATCAAAGTTTTGAATGGAACAAATGATTTTTGGAAGATCGGGAGGTTGCTGAAAATGATGAACGTTCTTATCAGTCTCTGACATCAAGAACAGGTGATGCTCATCATTTTTGTTCGATATTAGTGGCATCATCATGACTGAGTGGGTACCTCGAGATATTAGCTCAGTTCCAAGCTCAACGGTATATCCAGGTCCTCGAGGTTTAGGGAATAAATTGAGAGAGATAGAGGCCTAGATCTGTGAAACAAAAACGCATTATGTTTACGGCCCAGACAACGCTGTGGTGCACATTATTGATTTCAACTGTAAAATAATTATAAGCAGCCAAATGCATTACTGTGCTTAAGCATCCACCGTACTCACCAGATCTTGCTCTATACGACTTTCACCGCACCAACAACTAAAATTATCGGAAAAAATGCATTCAGTAGAACACACGCAGGTGAATGTAAAGACGGTACGCTTATTGAAGGTCATCACACCTAATGAATATCGCAACTCTGCTTTTGAGAGAGCGTAAAACGGAAAATTTGTATGCAACTATGTGACAGTAGGAAAAGGGGTATCTGTTCAATTGGATTGTGGCGTTTATTTGTAGATTGTTTCAATTTATCTAATTTTCCCAGAATCAGTCTGGTTGTTAATTATCACCGGAAGTATTGGCGGAAGGCTTGCGCTCGCGGACTTTTAAGTATTGGGGAAGATAAAATGAAACTCGACATGATTCAGCTAATCTATTTATTTCGAAGGTGTAACCCATAATTGCGCTAATAATAATAATGAAAGTATCAATCATTTAACCGTGAAAGTGGAACAGCACGTATTCTCAAACACTATCGCGATTAGAGACTATCAAACTGGATCGCTTATCTTAATAAAAGGATCAAACCTATCACTCGATTTGATAATATCAAATCAATCTAGTGAACAATCGTCACTTTTAGAGTTTCCTCTAATCGCTATGAATTCTAACATTATACCTTCAGTAGCAATCTAACCTGGTTCAGTATGTCTTCTCTTCTCTCTCACAAAAGCTAGAAACCTCGCTAATTATGATATACATGTTTCGTAAGCATTTCTACCGGACGCAAGGTGGGCCAGTGATGGTAAAGCCGCTCTGCCCCAGTGAACGGTTGGTCTCCAGATTCAAAACTCTACCGATTATACTTTACTCGCCTTCGGTTTTAATTGATTTGATTTCAAATTGACTCTGCAGGTACACAAAGGTTCCGCAAACGACCATGCAGAAACATGTTAGTTTAGAGTATACTAAGAATATTCTGGAATGTCACCACTGTGTATCGTATATAAGCTGTACCAGGGCAGGAGTTCAGTTCAGATGCTTGTGTATATGATCAAGTTGACCAACATCTGCGTCAATAAATTCTCATTGCATTATTCAACCGTTGTAGCTACCTGCTCTGCTCCAAGAATCTCCTCGCTGACGTTTAAAGTTAATTTGAATATCACGATTCTCTTCTTCCGAGAAGGGGTTGGTTGTGGAATAATCAGGTATTAGCCCAAAGATTTCAAAGAGGATTAGTTGGGTGAAGAGCTATTAACTGTCGCACTGTTCAGCTACCCGGGGCTTTTGGCACGACGGACCACGTAATTTTGAACCATGGTCAAGTGATGTGTGGACGACACCTGAGAATGTAATATCAGCACCCTATCCCCAACTACCACACCCGCACCAACAGGCGGGGTGGAGGACGTTTCCTTCCTACTCGACAGATTTAACGATTACTCATCGCTTTATACACGGCGAGGGTCTTTAGTGGCACTGGGCACAAACTCGCGAAGCGCCTGCGCCTGCCATAGCTGATCCGATACCCAGCGACACCGGGCTGCAGCCCCTGAGGATTGGATTGGAAAAACTAGCGTATAAGTCCCGTCATGGTATAACAAAGAAGTAAATTCAAACTGAGAGAGCAATCCCTTTTATTAGAACGGAAAAAAATACAAATATCATTGGGTGATATCTTTAGTTGGAGAAAACGCGTATAGATCGCGTCACAGTATAACAAAAAGTAAATTAAATGTTGAGAGTAAGCCCCTTTCATTCATTTGAAAAAATACAAATATCATTGAAATGAGGGCATTTCATACTCATTCTGAAAAATTCAAGTTACTTAATTTTACTAAATGTTATGCTGCATTTGGCACTGCACTCTCCTTTTGAAATGGCATGAATCCAAGTGGTAGGAAGATTTTTTCTTGCAGATAAGGGTAAAAATATATTATATGAAAGAAACTGATTAACAGATATGCTCTATTCTACACACTCTTCTTTACAAGCTTCTTTAATCCGGGAATCTGTTCTTGTTGCCATATGACACCTATCCATAAAAATGAGTTCCTTGCACAGCTGTTACCACAACTGGCAACGTCATGTAAAACCTCACCGTTGAATGTTTGCGGGAATTATCTTTGGTTGACGTGTTGACGTAATCTCTTTCACTCCTCCAGGTTCGAAAATGCAAAGAAATGATAAGAAGAGGATATCTTAAAAACCGAGAGAAAAATTCTATTTATTTTCCGTTGTTGTTTGGCTTGGCTACGTACACTTGCAATACGTAATTCGAATCAGGAATCGACATTCATCGTAGCAAGTGGCTAGAAGTACGCTGTCGTTGGCCTTGAGCACCATACGGTGACGGTATGAATTAGCTCGGCGAAATCGAAGGACGATAGATCCACAAACCTGCCACCTATCTCCACCTCCACAATTTTGGCATGGAACTGAAGAGGGAGGAAAATATTCTCCTATATTACTGCTCATTGATTCCCTCCACTGGAACTTTGGACCCACTGGAAACGACCGCGCTGATTTGCTGCTTTGCGTACTCCGCTGTAACGCTCAGGAGGTATTTTGGTCGGCATTGGGCATCGAACCCGGGCAGCTTCGGTCGCAGGTCCGATGCTCTAACCCATAGCTAACCACGGCCTTTTATTTTCATATATAGAGTGCACAGTGATCGTACAATGTTTAAAAAAGATAACTCTTTTCGAATTCTACTATTAGTTCACACTCTCACTGTATAATTTATTTATACACATATAAATCTTGTTCAAATTTACTTCAATCGTGAATATCAATGCTTTTACTCATCCATTCAAGTTCGAATGCATTTTTTAAACTTGTTGAGGGAAAGACACTTGATGCTAATTTTCCGGATTTTAAATATTAATTCATTTAATAAATTTAATTAATGACTATATATATGTATATATATATATATATATATATATATATATATTAACAAACAAAAACCGCTCCGTACAACTGCTTATTTTTAAGGAGAAAATTGCTCGTTGTATCTATACCAGCCAGTGCAATGGATAGAATGGCTTAGAGGCCCATTGAGGATGAAATTTTTGAAGGAAGGTCTTTCTGAGAATATTTGGATATATTCTATAAGGAATTGTTCTTTGTATTCAGGGTCCATGTATTCTCCCCAAGATTTTTATCTGTATTCGTTTATTCGTTTTAATTTTGTTGTGCAATCTGTTTAGAGTGATTTTATTATTTGGATGTAGTTAGAGCTTTTAAAAATTCAAACATTAGTCGTTCAGCAGCATGAAAATGCAACAAGATCTTTGTAAGGGGTAAAGATTTACTCATATATAATATTATCCACATGCTAAAACATGAAACCAAAAGAGACAATGTCTCACATGCGGATCAACACAGTAAATAACAAGTAATGTAAAAAATGAGTCAATTTTACTTTTCGGTCCAGCAAAAATAATTTTTATTTTAGTTAATTTTTTATTAAATAGTACAATTATCTATAAATTTCATATACATATGACAAGAATAAAATATTAAGTGACAAAGTAAGTAAGCGATTTTCCTTGCAACTTTCCATTTTCACTGCATAAGGCGTTGAACTTTCGTTTTGTTTACACCCTATTTATACATTAGTAAAAGTAAATTTAATTATTCTAATAAAATTGCATGAAAGAAATCAAAAAAGGAATCACATTCTCAGAAATTGGAATTATTCAGTCAGGATTCGAACCACTCCACCTTTGGATTAAGAAGGAATTCAACGCGCTATCCATTGCGTTACAAGAACATAACGAACATTTTCGCTTTATATACCATGGTGTTGGACGGCGGAGGCATATTTTTTGTGCACTATTTGTTCATTTTTAGAAATTCAATTAATGAAGATTAAAAATATTTGGAAAATGCATATTTGAACTTGAATGAATAGAAAAGTATTTTATAAGCCTGATTGAAATTTGAGACAAAGATGTATATATATATATATATGACGCAATAAAATAAAAGTGAAAAAGTTCACAAGACCTACGGAGTGCCAAAGAAAGAAGTAAGGTTCTGAGACACAACAAATGTAAATACAAAAAAGTCTTTACTGGACTAAATGTAAGAGACTATTATTATGATTTCCTAAGGCTGTCGCTGAATTAGGTGAGGTAGCGATTTAGGGTTAGCTATGTTTCTCGGTCCACCCAGCACCAGTATCATAACTTATGAAATTTTCGACATAATAGAAGAAAGAAATTAGAGCCATGTTGAAAAAGTTAAGCCTATTTCCTCAAAACGTGGATGATAAACCTGACAATACAGTAAAATGAAATTAGGAAAAGAGAACACAATCGTAACCATCTCTCCAGGAGAGTAATAATGGCATATATATATATATATGTATAGGGAGAGGGTGAACTAATAGTAGGAATTTGCAAAGTAAACACCAAAATTATAACTCACTACAATTAGTTAATACATAAAGTACTTGAGATTGAGATCACTGCTCTATTGTTATCTAACAGGAGAACGACTAAAAAAGAAATTCATTTAGAAGCCTCGAGACTTGGTGTAGCGGTACTTTCCTTTTAGGGTGTTCAGCCGCCAATGTAATTCCGCCGAATGGCCTGTCATTTCGGAAAAGCAAGCTGGCTTCGAGAATTCATGCTTGACTTTTATACAATTAAATTTCAATTTCTCAGCATTTCGTAGCTTGATTTACGTCCTGTGTCTTGCATGCATGCTATGCGCGGGTCTGGGTTTAATTCATCGGTCAATTTTTTTCATTTCATTCAATTATTTTTAAGTCAAATAAATTTATTTATGGATCGTTAAATATTAAATGATATTTTTATGTAATTATTTTGCATTTTATAATGTTAAAAACAATTAAATAAATTTATTATTTAAATTATTTAAGTATTATTAATAACAATATTTAAAGTAATTATTAATTAAAATTATTTTAAAAAATTATTGATTAAAAATTACATGTAAAATAATTATTATGTAAGAAGTGGTAAAATAATTTTTAATTAAAATAATTAATAATTAAAATTAATAATTAAAATTATTTAATAAAATTATTGACAAAAATAAATTTATCAGCCAAGAGTATTAATTCATTTTTTTAAAATTATTAATATATTATTAAAATTATTAATTTATTATTAGAAAGTACCATTAAATTTATTTTTAAAATTATTAATTTATTATTGAAATGATCAGTAATATTTATTATTGAAATGATTATTAATTTATTATTAAATTTATTATTTATAATTAAAATAGGTAATTTTGCATAAATTATTCCAAATAAATTATTCAAATTATTTCAAATTTATTTAAAAAAGAACATTAAATATTTTATAAAATTATAAAATCAAATTCAATTAAAATATATAAAAAGACATTTTTAATATTAATTATAAAATAATTAATTTAATAATAATAATAGCTTCCATAAAATTATTTTACATATTATATATAACATTTTATTTATAGTACATTTTATTTCACGTATAGATGGAATTTTCGTAACTAATTTTTTTTGCACTAATATCATTTAATATTTATTACTCATATTTTATTATATACTTATTATTTATTAATACAAAAATATATTTATAAAATTTATTATGAATATTTATATAGTTAGTATACTTTTACATAAAATAAGAAAATAATTGCGGCAAATATCTGAACATCATTTGACAAACTTTGCCGCTAAAAATACGTGACATTTTTAAGCAATTAAAATGAAATGAAAAAAAAATTGACGATGAACCCAAACCTCGCAGCATGCCGAATAATATATCAGCCAGAAGCTGCGAAATGAATCAAGCGCCCATATAAAAAAGCTGAGGCGCTTTACGGTAACCGCCCATTCAGCTGCGTGAAAGGGGCCAGGCGCACAAAAAATTACCCTTCCACGCGAAGTCTCGGCTTTCGCGCAATTTCGCCAGTCATCTTTCTACTCACTTAGCAGGAAAATCGGATAAAAAATACATGTTTGGGGAAAAGTTAAAAATGTACAGTAATGCCCCGAGCTTAAAGCGATAAATCAAGGACTGAGTAATAACTGCGTATGTTGAAGATTCGTGTGAGGAATCCGGAGTATAATGTCGCATACAAATGCATATCAATTATTTTTAGTTCAGCTCGGAGACAGTGAAAACAATATCTAGAAAGAAAATGCAAAATTGTTGGAAGTAACACAAATAAAAAAATTGCAATCCAAATTCGGTTTACAGTGAAAAAAGAGTTTTATCAAATTCTAACTTAATGTCGCGAGTCGGCTGGTTTTTTCTGTAAAAATTTTCCTCGGAAGAGCTAATATATATAATTATTTTTGTTCATTATTTTTTGTTATGAAAAGATTTGGCTCTTCGTTGTTTTCTGTATTTTCTAAAAATTTGTAAAGGCTTTTCAACTACAACCAAACCTTCTGTCAAAATCCATTCATCATTCGTGATTTTCGTTGGACCGGGTCTCAAAATTATACAAGTTCTTCAATGTCTTTGCTCTTCCTCATACAGCTCTATATCAGTTCGTCAATTGCCAACTCGTAGCCGATTATGAAATATAAGTAACTCTTGAGCGTGATAATCTATCCGCTTCTAAATTTATTTGACTGGCAAGATCGACGAATTTTACAACTAATCCCGTACTACCAAATATTTCAAACTTTGGAACTTGATTTCGCGTGAGTTTTCTGCGGTGAGCAGTCAGCAGTTTGTGAAATCTATGCTCCGGGTTCCACGTTAGTCCTGGGAATATTTACTGAAACCAAAAGATGAAATAGCAATTTAAACTTAAGGTGTATCCAACTACGTTCGGAACCTGCCCGATTTTTGCAAAAAGCGTATGAATGGATAATATTGCGTGTTTGGCCTTCGAATTAGATAAGAAACGTATATAAAATTGTTTAAAAATATCGATCCTGTGGTATCTTCGGTATGGCATTAAAGAAATGAACATAGAATGACCCCTCATTTTTAAAACTGTTACACATGAAAAAATGCTTCTATTATAATATATTTTGCCTGTATATGGCTCGAATCCACTCTGTACAGAGGCTCAACTAGGAATTTACGAGATACACTGGCTTAGAAGTGCGTTTTATCCATGTTTTGACAACAAGAGAATTTTAAGAAAAAATACCGACAATTATTTCAATTGTTTTGTATCTGAAAATAATGTGAATTTTTCTAAAAAATAAGGTCAGACTCTCCGGAGAAGTCTGTGCCTATATAACAAAACAAAAAAAAATATATTGTATTTTAGTAGCGTTTTTTATAAAAAAGAGGCTCTGCAATCTTTTGAGAAAAAAGTTATTTTTTAAGTTAATTTTTTGCTAAAATATTGTATTTAAATAATTTTTCTTTGTCAAAATGTCATAAAACAGCTTTATACATGTATTCTAATCTAAGAAATTTGACACTAAATATTATGAAAAGTATCCATTCATATACTTCTTTTTTAAAATCACAGTTTCTGAATGTAGTCGGATACCTTAAAAGAATGCATTAAATATTGCTCTGAGTCATCATATATTGGTATTTTTGTATATTTATTATATTGTACTAGGGATACACATACGTAATTGTTTATTATGTAATTAACATTAATTGAGCCATAGTCGAGTGGCGAAGATGACACATTACCCAACAACGGTCTCTCCAAATGCAGTCTATGCAACGTGAGCACATTGCGCCTCGACAGATTTAACGCGTCTCCACATCTCTACACGATGTGTTTGAATGAATTCGACTAAGATGAAAAAAGAATTATAAATGCAGCATAACAGCGTCATTGATAGAAGTGATGCTACCAAATGCTTCACGCAACAGATTGAATTACATGGTTCATCCGAATATTTCTAGCAGCTTAACAACAACAAGGATAAAAAAAAAAACCCGAAAAACAAAATGAAATCCTCATTTCTCTTTACATTCATATATCTCTTAGCTATTATGTGCAGTAGTTTGTATAGTAGAATTTTTTTAAATAATAGGATATCGTATACTGCCTATATATTATCTTTTATATTTTATTTATCACTTTACATTTTGCGTGACAGGGCTTTATCGCATCTTCTCACTAATCCTCTTAGAATCTTTGGGGCCAGAATGGCATTATTTCAATTAACCCTCTGAAGAAAAGCCGCGATATGCGCCAATAGGCGGTAGATATATAAGGGCTTTAATAATAGCATTCGCGTCGATGGTTGAATAGTAGTTGGATAGAAGCCGGATAGTAGTATAGAAGTTGGATAGAAGCTGGATAGTAGAATAGAAGTCGGGTAGTAAGAATGGAAGAATAATAGTAGAAGAATAGAGAATACAAAAGGAGATAGAAAGCTTCGAGATGCTGATCGTCATGAGATATTGGTAAGAGATTAATTATAGAACGGACTTTAGCTTATTAAAGGAATTTACAGTAGATAATGATTCTGAGGGTTAATTTCTCTCCATAAAGATATTAGTGACTGGGATTACGTACTCTGTTACTTGGGTATTGTGGCCAGTACGTAGTATCACTCCTGATACGTGTCTTGTAGCTTGTGTTGCGTTGATCCAATATATATTTAGACATAATATTCGGATTTCGTATGGAGAATTTGAAGAGTGATCAATAATTTCATATTCCCTACAAATAAAGGTCGCCAGTAAGAGAGATGATGATACACCTCCGGGCCACGGGGTATCACAATTTATGTAGTAAATTATTTCCATTACCACTAAGCATTAAGTAAAGTTAGCGTAAATGTAGGAGTCTCAATTTTTTAAAATAAATGAATTAAAATATTATAACACACAATAGTCTTTCCTTTTAAGCATATTTCAGTAAATAAACCGTATAAATTATCTGATATGAAAAATATATTGAACAGAAATAAAATATGGAGTATTGGACACCGATCAAATAGACAAGAAAACCAATCCTTTAAATCGTTTCTCCAATTTTTGATAAAGGTACTAATAATTACTAAGAAGCATTTGAGGTGTATATAATACCGGAGGCCTAATATAAAAAACTTACAATGCTGCTTCGGTGTTATGCTATATTTCGCAGAGTACGCTCAAGAAAACACAGCCCGAAACAGGACGTATACATGAGAAGAACCTCAACTAAAATATTTTACTACTAAAAATGAATAGGAAAAAGCAGGTAAACACACCAACTTGCAAGGCAGCACAATCGTCTAACGATAGCTTCCCAGCTCCTAGCTTTTATATAATGTCTTCAAATTTAATGTAGTGATATGTAACGAGAAAATCATTTTGGGTAGATGACATAAATGTGGGCTTTCCCTTTTGTTTCGATTATTATCACATCTCTTCCTGGAATCTACATGTTAATTCTGTGTTTATAACATGGGTGACAAATAATACAATCTCTCACCTATGAAGAAGAGAAATGCTTTTATTATCAGGAAGGTTGGACCCCTTCATTTAAATTACAGACTGTATGCGACGTGGATGGACGCATAAGAGGTCTCGTTTATATTTTAATGGAATATGAAGCCATTCTTCGTGGAGAGCGGTCTCTAATGCCCAAATCGTAGATGGTGAAATCGAGCACGGAGTTTTGACTCCAAATATCCCCACAAATATTCAATAATATTTAAATCAGGTGACTGAGGGGCCAAGAAAGATGAACTACGTTCCTCATGCTCTGCAAACCATTCTTGCCTGCGATTTTAGCTCTGTGGATAGGAACGTTGTCGTCTTGATAAAATGGGCATTCTCCGGGAAATAAGATCTGGACAAATGGATGCACCTGATCCCCAGGATATCGACGCTGAGTGGGCAGCTTGAACCTTGCTTAAGTACCACGGAAGTATCAAATGGCCCAAAGACCGCACTCAAGATATCGCCCCCATCACCATAAGGGACCCGCCTCCATGCTTCACGAGTCGGCGCGGTAAAGAACAAATACTTCTTTGGTGTTCTCCACACACGCCTGGCTGTCAGGCCCTTTGGCCTGGAGGAATACGGAGGCATTTCGTTCAATGGAAGCCAGATGGCTTGTGCACTGTTGTGGGGTCCACTGTCTGTGTCCATTCACACCACCCCAGCGTCGCTGTAAAGCATGACGTGCTGTTACCGTTTGTTGCAACTCTTCCTTTTAAGTTCTAAACACATTGCAGTTCCCTTTGGACGGTTCTTGCTGAAATAGGGTTACAGATGACTATTCACCTCTTGGGCATGACTATTTGGGATAGCGATTACCGCTCTGCGCTTTCGAGGGCCACTATGCGGGTTAAGACTTTCCATCCTCTCGGTAAGCTTTTCTTTTCCGTCCACTGTTGTCGCTTTTGCCAGACATACATTCCGCACTTCTTGTATGCTGTCATAACGGCAGATACAGTATCTAGCACTGCCTTCCCAAATAATTAGCTGTTTCGTCGCGAGCAGCTCCAGCGCACCTCATTCCAATCTAACACCTTCGAACTCTGACCAGGTCGTCATTATTGCGTTTTCTAAGAAATTACAATAGACGCGTACAACACCTATTGCAGCTGTTGAGCGACTGATACGTACCTTTCGAATCCGCTAGGCGTGGACTTTACACCAGCGCAAATGACATGCGCGCTGTGCGTCTTTGAAGTAGGCCATGCCATTTCGCGGTGTTCGTATTATTTTGTCGCCATCACAGCTTCATATAATTGTTGTTTTATTGTTTAATGGTTGAGGTATTGATTATAAGAAAATAGAATTTTCTATTGTTTCTCAGATGGTTATTGTGCAATTGCGCAGGCAATGAGTACAGAGTGGCTCTTTTAAGACTACCGCAATACCTTCGCATAAATTTCATAATTACCGAAAAGTTTTTTTCAAATTTTTGTGGCTTCACTTCATTGTGCAGCTTGACATAATTTAAATCTCATAACAGTCTAGTTTTTCAGATATTTGAAGTTTCAGGTTTTATGTTTTTTTCACGGTTTCGGTTTTATTTTTTAAAACATCTTTCCACTCTTCAATTGAATTAATTAAAAATATTTTTGAGAACTGCAATACAACTCTTTGGGTGTAAAATATTTATTAATTCCAATTTCGTGAAGTAAAATAATTTCTACTTGATTTGTATGTCTTAAGTTTTTTAATTCTCATAATTATTGAATTAAAATTGATTTTAAAATATTTTTTTGTGCTTTAAAATAGTTTATATAACTTAAAGAAACTTTCTAACATACTTCCTGTTTAAATACAATGGCCAAAATTCTCAGATTTGCTGTAAAACATTATTTCGAGAAAAGAGTTGGAATACTACTGAAAATGATATATATCTAAAAAATCGGTCTGTCAGCCCTGATGCTGCAATTGGAGCTTCCGAATACAAATCTACCGAGATTCAAGTATTGCAGATAAAACTGAATACTTCTTTTGATGTACCAAACTAGAATATACTAAACATATTGTAATACCATATTTAGTATTCTTTAGAATCGTACAACAAAACTAAAACTTTCTAAGATGCCCTAGTAAAACTGAAAAAAATTAAATTTTATGAACAAACCTGGCTATACACTTTAAGTTAGTATACTTATTATTTTGTACCTCTCATAAATACTTTTCTGTTTAAATACTTTTTGTGAAAATATTATGTTAAGATTAAGCTGAATAAACTGTCGTCGCAACAAATGATATTTATTCCAGGAGTTTAAATAGAGTATATATAATTTGTATTTGGATGTTTCAATGCATTTATTCATATTTATGTTTTCCTATTTCATGTTAAAGTAGTATCTACCGATATTCACCAAAGAGCAATGCCGCCCGCTGCGTTATAATGGCGATTCATTGATAACTTGGCGAAATCTTGGTGGTAGAGCCAAAAGAGTTGGCATCACGGCCACGGCGACCTAGTTGGCACGGCCAATTTGTCGACTTTGGTGACCATTTGGCGTCATTGGGGACCATGTTGGAGAGTTCAGAACCCTCGGAATCTTCTAGAGTGTAGTAGATCTCTGCACTAGTGTCACGCTCAATGACTTTTACGAACGTTTATATTTCTGGAAGTTTTGCCGCGCCTATAAAGCGGAGTGCCAGCCATATGGTAAGAGTCATGATTAAACCAGCGAGTAGTGAGAATTGTTTTGACTATAGCGATTAGCTTTCGGCAATTTTTACATACCGTTTATTTTTAATCCAGCTATTGTATTTGTTGGTGCTGTTGAAGGTGTGAAGACCTTTTGGAGATTTATTCTGTGAATATTGCTGCTGAATACTGTATTTTAAGGATTGGATTTTTGTTAATTCTCATCGCTCTTAAAAACTGTTTATTTTCTTTGTGATTGTTTTTATAAAATCCCCGAACCCTCGGATCACGTAACAATATCAATATCCATGGAAAAAATATATTTTGGATTAAAAATTATTTTTTCAGTCAACTGACAAGTAATACAGTGTTTTTAATGTAGAACATATATTATAAAATAACAGCAATCAAAATTAGAGCTTTATGGGTATTATAAGGTTTTGTTTTCTTACTTTACAAACTTTTAAATGTGTTTTCTCAGACTTTCTATTTTTGAGGTCCCAAGGTATACTGAAACATATAATACAAAATCGTTAATTCTGGGGAAGCTTTGTTTATTTGTTCTTAATGACCTTGACAGAGGAGAATCCTCTAATATGACAGTCTTAATGGGGCTAAAATGAATTAAGATCACTGCATATACCTTCACGGGGGTGGCAAAAACGTTTTTAGAGAATCTTAAGGTACTGTTTAGGCCAAGTTCCCAGCACGACCACTATTTTCAAAAAATATTTTCTTGAACATGCTACATTTTCACTTATGAATAACTTAGTGGTTTTAATTGTGATGTTCAGCTGACTGATTATGGTTTATAAATGTAAATGAGCAGAATATAAAAAAAGGTGAGCATCTGGGGTCTCTCTGAGAAAAGGAAATTGAAGCTGATCAAACAAGGGAAACATTTGCTGAAATAATGCATGTGATTGTCATGTTAGCGATAGTAAATTTGAGAAAAACAATAAACATGAAACGAAAGGAAAATTTTCAGTAGCTACATTAAGAACGCCATCAAAAAATAATATCAAAATACATAAATTGTACCGCAAATACACACTTTTACCTGTCAAAAAAGACACAAAACAGAAAAGTCCAACAGGATATTTCTTCGATCATCAAAGGACATTAAAATTACAATAACGTGAACAAATGTGACAGTTTTGCTTGCAAATAACTTACCTGTAATTTTAGCAAAAGTGTCTCTGATTTGTGTTGTCCTTTATTAAAGATCACTACATTGAGACATAGCCATCCGCGGTTCGCTTCCGTAAGCTGGGGTTGTGGGATTATCTACGTGATGAGACTTGTGTATGTAATTCTTAACACAACTTTTAATCAAAAGAATAACTTAAATTATGAATTCCTAAGTAACATACTTCTTAAGTGAGAGTTAACCACCAATTAGGCAGCTATATATTCCAGAGTCGAAGATCGCACAACTAGAACACTCATCTTAATTATATTTGATGCTGGCTAATCTAACTTCTATACAAAATATTACCTTTTATAGAGTCTGCCTTCTTTTCTAGGTTGAAGGAAATTCCTATTATTATGTTAATGAGAGTAGGTGAGAAGACTCGAGGCTTTTCTTCAATCCCTTATTATATTCAATCGTGATGCAGGCGTGTCTATTTAGAGCTGTAGGACGTCTAATACTTGTTCGAACGATTCCACTAAGTTATCTCTAGGTTTGAAGTCATATCTATAAAATACTCTATCCTTTTAAAATTATATCTCATTTGCATATTCGATCCGTTTCTATTCTTCTTGATATTGGGTTGAAAAGTTTTGCCATTAATCGTGAAGCCGATCAAAGAACTTAGAGGTTATGTTAGATGAAAGAACGCGAGGGCGATCTAACATTGGAATCAATTTAGTTCAGTTTTATTGGATATTTTTCTCAAATTATGAGAAAGACAAATAAAGAAATGTAGAAATAGGTAAGTATATTTTCTCTTAGTTAAAATTATTCACTGGAATTGTGATTTTATCAGTATATTAAAAAATAATTATAAAAAATTGGGGGTTACTTCACTCGACCATTAACGTTGGTATCGAGTGCACACCTCTGATCCCCAGGCTTTCTCGCTTTAAATATTAAAAAAATAACACAATTGCTATTCATTAGGGTTTGCACTCTCTTTTTTTTATTACTTAACATTTGATCCACAATGCTAATTCTGCGAGGCTTAAAATTACAGTTCATTAAAAACCGTTTTATAATATGAGTATTCATTTCAATAAATCATTTTACATTTTGTAGCATACATTGTCGTACTTGGTTTTCACACTCTCACCCCACAAATTCATTTCCTTATATCAAAAGAATGTAATATATTATCATTTTTTAAAAAACTATATAAACAGTATATATACTAAAAGAGTGGAGTACTTCAGCCAGTATAAAGAACAAGTTTAATAATTATCAGAACTTCCATGGAATCTGTCTTGCAAGGAGCTAAATGATTTTTCTTTCAAAGGAAGGCTAAAAATTAGAGAATCCCCGATCACTCAGAGTTATTTTTTTGATATTTAGCTCGAATCTATATTTCGTCTTCAAAGTGGCCATCGCAGAAAATCCGGATTCACTAAGTACATG
The DNA here is from genome assembly GCA_019973955.1 of Trichonephila inaurata madagascariensis. Classification (NCBI taxonomy): domain Eukaryota; kingdom Metazoa; phylum Arthropoda; class Arachnida; order Araneae; family Nephilidae; genus Trichonephila; species Trichonephila inaurata. The sequence goes on from BMAV01013352.1 coordinate 492,903, forward strand.
ATGTTAAAATGGTAATAGTATACAGAGGAATGCTTTTTTGTTTTCAGTGCAAAATTCAGCATCCACCTCTATCCAGAATTCAAAAGTGATTTATTACAAAATTATCCTTTAATTTCGTCATTGGATGTGAACTCTATGAAGATCTCTTTTTCGGCAGTTGAGAGCCCTTTTGAAGTATTTTGAAATGGATCCCTAACCCATTAAACTTACTATCAATTTGATGACACTCATCTGTGTACTTGTTGATGTATTATCGAATAAAGAATAACACGTTTAAAATATATCTCCCTCAATTTAATTTTAATCCTGCCGTAAATACTTAATACCAAGTGAATTACAATTAACGCGTATTGAATTATCAAATGTACATTCAAAAGTGTTGGTAGCTAATCGATTCAGCCAAGATTGACTAGAATTGTACGGGTACAGCATTTTCCACGTAATCGTGCGGGCGTCTGTTAGGTTGCTGGGCTACTACTTCGAACGTTCGCGAGAATGCCAGATGTAGCGGATATGATAAAGGGAAACAGCATAGCGATTGGGCTGATACTGACTGACATTTGTACTTTTTGAAATAGATCTTGAGCAATCTTTTGATAAATACCCATTTTCAATCTGTTTCGAATCCAAAAATTAGAGAAAATAATAACATAATTAACCTATTGCCCATAAAAGTATATATATATATATATACTCCCATATATATATATATATATATAGCATATTTCTCCATATATACTCTCTGACTTCCCTTATAATATATATTACTTAAGAGTAACATATATAAAAAATTTAATACTTATCTTATTAATACTGAATTAAGAACAAGTTTAATAACTTATTAGCGTGACTTCCCATGGGCTTGATAACTGTTTGAAGTTTTTAGAAGTGACTCGGTGCTATATTTGGCTGATAATACCATATTTTGTCTTCTAAACAGCTTTTACATTTTTGCAATATGTTCCAATTTAAAAATTAAGAGAAGCAGAGAAAAAAACATAATAAATTATCCTCTATTACTTAATTGCTTAAAAGTAACACATATACAAAATTTATGTCTTTATGTTGATAATTTGTACGGTTTATAATTAGATCGTAACATTTATGAAAACTTTTGGCGTCAAATGGGTACATTATTATTTGCATTCAATCAATTTATTTAATGTATAAAAGTGGGGGGCGCGACGAAATTGTGATTAGCTCTCAAGGGCGCCAGTATTGAAAGTTTAATGAAACGCACTATCTATCTGGTCAGTTTGTTTTTTTTTATCCTTGTTTTGAGAAAAGACGTTCTTGTGTCGAAATTGCCGCGATTTATCATAAGCAGGAAAATCGAACTCCGTATAAATTTGAAATTTCTCGTGAAAATTGAAACAAATAACAAAACAAATTACAACTGAATGTTGTAATTGTTAGATGAGTGTTCAGAAAGTGAATAATTACTCACGTCATATAATCAAAGTTTTTGAATGGAACAAATGAATTTTGGAAGATCGGGAGGTTGCTGAAAATGATGAGTGCGTTCTTATCAGTCTCTGACATCAAGAACGAATTGATGCTCATCATTTTTGTTCCTCGATATTAGTATCATCATGTTGAGTGGGTACCTCGAGATATTAGCTCAGTTCCAAGCTCAACGGTATATCCAGGTCCTCGAGGTTTAGGGAATAAATTGAGAGAGATAGAGGCCTAGATCTGTGAAACAAAAACGCATTATGTTTACGGCCCAGACAACGCTGTGGTGCACATTATTGATTTCAACTGTAAAATAATTATAAGCAGCCAAATCATTACAGTATAGCATCCACCACGTACTCACCAGATCTTGCTCTATACGACTTTCACCGCACCAACAACTAAAATTATCGGAAAAAATGCATTCAGTAGAACACACGCAGGTGAATGTAAAGACGGTACGCTTATTGAAGGTCATCACACCTAATGAATATCGCAACTCTGCTTTTGAGAGAGCGTAAAACGGAAAATTTGTATGCAACTATGTGACAGTAGGAAAAGGGGTATCTGTTCAATTGGATTGTGGCGTTTATTTGTAGATTGTTTCAATTTATCTAATTTTCCCAGAATCAGTCTGGTTGTTAATTATCACCGGAAGTATTGGCGGAAGGCTTGCGCTCGCGGACTTTTAAGTATTGGGGAAGATAAAATGAAACTCGACATGATTCAGCTAATCTATTTATTTCGAAGGTGTAACCCATAATTGCGCTAATAATAATAATGAAAGTATCAATCATTTAACCGTGAAAGTGGAACAGCACGTATTCTCAAACACTATCGCGATTAGAGACTATCAAACTGGATCGCTTATCTTAATAAAAGGATCAAACCTATCACTCGATTTGATAATATCAAATCAATCTAGTGAACAATCGTCACTTTTAGAGTTTCCTCTAATCGCTATGAATTCTAACATTATACCTTCAGTAGCAATCTAACCTGGTTCAGTATGTCTTCTCTTCTCTCTCACAAAAGCTAGAAACCTCGCTAATTATGATATACATGTTTCGTAAGCATTTCTACCGGACGCAAGGTGGGCCAGTGATGGTAAAGCCGCTCTGCCCCAGTGAACGGTTGGTCTCCAGATTCAAAACTCTACCGATTATACTTTACTCGCCTTCGGTTTTAATTGATTTGATTTCAAATTGACTCTGCAGGTACACAAAGGTTCCGCAAACGACCATGCAGAAACATGTTAGTTTAGAGTATACTAAGAATATTCTGGAATGTCACCACTGTGTATCGTATATAAGCTGTACCAGGGCAGGAGTTCAGTTCAGATGCTTGTGTATATGATCAAGTTGACCAACATCTGCGTCAATAAATTCTCATTGCATTATTCAACCGTTGTAGCTACCTGCTCTGCTCCAAGAATCTCCTCGCTGACGTTTAAAGTTAATTTGAATATCACGATTCTCTTCTTCCGAGAAGGGGTTGGTTGTGGAATAATCAGGTATTAGCCCAAAGATTTCAAAGAGGATTAGTTGGGTGAAGAGCTATTAACTGTCGCACTGTTCAGCTACCCGGGGCTTTTGGCACGACGGACCACGTAATTTTGAACCATGGTCAAGTGATGTGTGGACGACACCTGAGAATGTAATATCAGCACCCTATCCCCAACTACCACACCCGCACCAACAGGCGGGGTGGAGGACGTTTCCTTCCTACTCGACAGATTTAACGATTACTCATCGCTTTATACACGGCGAGGGTCTTTAGTGGCACTGGGCACAAACTCGCGAAGCGCCTGCGCCTGCCATAGCTGATCCGATACCCAGCGACACCGGGCTGCAGCCCCTGAGGATTGGATTGGAAAAACTAGCGTATAAGTCCCGTCATGGTATAACAAAGAAGTAAATTCAAACTGAGAGAGCAATCCCTTTTATTAGAACGGAAAAAAATACAAATATCATTGGGTGATATCTTTAGTTGGAGAAAACGCGTATAGATCCGTCACAGTATAACAAAAAAGTAAATTAAATGTTGAGAGTAAGCCCCTTTTATTCATTTGAAAAAAATACAAATATCATTGAAATGAGGCATTTTATACTCATTCTGAAAATTCAAGTTACTTAATTTTACTAAATGTTATGCTGCATTTGGCACTGCACTCTCCTTTTGAAATGGCATGAATCCAAGTGGTAGGAAGATTTTTTCTTGCAGATAAGGGTAAAAATATATTATATGAAAGAAACTGATTAACAGATATGCTCTATTCTACACACTCTTCTTTACAAGCTTCTTTAATCCGGGAATCTGTTCTTGTTGCCATATGACACCTATCCATAAAAATGAGTTCCTTGCACAGCTGTTACCACAACTGGCAACGTCATGTAAAACCTCACCGTTGAATGTTTGCGGGAATTATCTTTGGTTGACGTGTTGACGTAATCTCTTTCACTCCTCCAGGTTCGAAAATGCAAAGAAATGATAAGAAGAGGATATCTTAAAAACCGAGAGAAAAATTCTATTTATTTTCCGTTGTTGTTTGGCTTGGCTACGTACACTTGCAATACGTAATTCGAATCAGGAATCGACATTCATCGTAGCAAGTGGCTAGAAGTACGCTGTCGTTGGCCTTGAGCACCATACGGTGACGGTATGAATTAGCTCGGCGAAATCGAAGGACGATAGATCCACAAACCTGCCACCTATCTCCACCTCCACAATTTTGGCATGGAACTGAAGAGGGAGGAAAATATTCTCCTATATTACTGCTCATTGATTCCCTCCACTGGAACTTTGGACCCACTGGAAACGACCGCGCTGATTTGCTGCTTTGCGTACTCCGCTGTAACGCTCAGGAGGTATTTTGGTCGGCATTGGGCATCGAACCCGGGCAGCTTCGGTCGCAGGTCCGATGCTCTAACCCATAGCTAACCACGGCCTTTTATTTTCATATATAGAGTGCACAGTGATCGTACAATGTTTAAAAAAGATAACTCTTTTCGAATTCTACTATTAGTTCACACTCTCACTGTATAATTTATTTATACACATATAAATCTTGTTCAAATTTACTTCAATCGTGAATATCAATGCTTTTACTCATCCATTCAAGTTCGAATGCATTTTTTAAACTTGTTGAGGGAAAGACACTTGATGCTAATTTTCCGGATTTTAAATATTAATTCATTTAATAAATTTAATTAATGACTATATATATGTATATATATATATATATATATATATATATATATTAACAAACAAAAACCGCTCCGTACAACTGCTTATTTTTAAGGAGAAAATTGCTCGTTGTATCTATACCAGCCAGTGCAATGGATAGAATGGCTTAGAGGCCCATTGAGGATGAAATTTTTGAAGGAAGGTCTTTCTGAGAATATTTGGATATATTCTATAAGGAATTGTTCTTTGTATTCAGGGTCCATGTATTCTCCCCAAGATTTTTATCTGTATTCGTTTATTCGTTTTAATTTTGTTGTGCAATCTGTTTAGAGTGATTTTATTATTTGGATGTAGTTAGAGCTTTTAAAAATTCAAACATTAGTCGTTCAGCAGCATGAAAATGCAACAAGATCTTTGTAAGGGGTAAAGATTTACTCATATATAATATTATCCACATGCTAAAACATGAAACCAAAAGAGACAATGTCTCACATGCGGATCAACACAGTAAATAACAAGTAATGTAAAAAATGAGTCAATTTTACTTTTCGGTCCAGCAAAAATAATTTTTATTTTAGTTAATTTTTTATTAAATAGTACAATTATCTATAAATTTCATATACATATGACAAGAATAAAATATTAAGTGACAAAGTAAGTAAGCGATTTTCCTTGCAACTTTCCATTTTCACTGCATAAGGCGTTGAACTTTCGTTTTGTTTACACCCTATTTATACATTAGTAAAAGTAAATTTAATTATTCTAATAAAATTGCATGAAAGAAATCAAAAAAGGAATCACATTCTCAGAAATTGGAATTATTCAGTCAGGATTCGAACCACTCCACCTTTGGATTAAGAAGGAATTCAACGCGCTATCCATTGCGTTACAAGAACATAACGAACATTTTCGCTTTATATACCATGGTGTTGGACGGCGGAGGCATATTTTTTGTGCACTATTTGTTCATTTTTAGAAATTCAATTAATGAAGATTAAAAATATTTGGAAAATGCATATTTGAACTTGAATGAATAGAAAAGTATTTTATAAGCCTGATTGAAATTTGAGACAAAGATGTATATATATATATATATGACGCAATAAAATAAAAGTGAAAAAGTTCACAAGACCTACGGAGTGCCAAAGAAAGAAGTAAGGTTCTGAGACACAACAAATGTAAATACAAAAAAGTCTTTACTGGACTAAATGTAAGAGACTATTATTATGATTTCCTAAGGCTGTCGCTGAATTAGGTGAGGTAGCGATTTAGGGTTAGCTATGTTTCTCGGTCCACCCAGCACCAGTATCATAACTTATGAAATTTTCGACATAATAGAAGAAAGAAATTAGAGCCATGTTGAAAAAGTTAAGCCTATTTCCTCAAAACGTGGATGATAAACCTGACAATACAGTAAAATGAAATTAGGAAAAGAGAACACAATCGTAACCATCTCTCCAGGAGAGTAATAATGGCATATATATATATATATGTATAGGGAGAGGGTGAACTAATAGTAGGAATTTGCAAAGTAAACACCAAAATTATAACTCACTACAATTAGTTAATACATAAAGTACTTGAGATTGAGATCACTGCTCTATTGTTATCTAACAGGAGAACGACTAAAAAAGAAATTCATTTAGAAGCCTCGAGACTTGGTGTAGCGGTACTTTCCTTTTAGGGTGTTCAGCCGCCAATGTAATTCCGCCGAATGGCCTGTCATTTCGGAAAAGCAAGCTGGCTTCGAGAATTCATGCTTGACTTTTATACAATTAAATTTCAATTTCTCAGCATTTCGTAGCTTGATTTACGTCCTGTGTCTTGCATGCATGCTATGCGCGGGTCTGGGTTTAATTCATCGGTCAATTTTTTTCATTTCATTCAATTATTTTTAAGTCAAATAAATTTATTTATGGATCGTTAAATATTAAATGATATTTTTATGTAATTATTTTGCATTTTATAATGTTAAAAACAATTAAATAAATTTATTATTTAAATTATTTAAGTATTATTAATAACAATATTTAAAGTAATTATTAATTAAAATTATTTTAAAAAATTATTGATTAAAAATTACATGTAAAATAATTATTATGTAAGAAGTGGTAAAATAATTTTTAATTAAAATAATTAATAATTAAAATTAATAATTAAAATTATTTAATAAAATTATTGACAAAAATAAATTTATCAGCCAAGAGTATTAATTCATTTTTTTAAAATTATTAATATATTATTAAAATTATTAATTTATTATTAGAAAGTACCATTAAATTTATTTTTAAAATTATTAATTTATTATTGAAATGATCAGTAATATTTATTATTGAAATGATTATTAATTTATTATTAAATTTATTATTTATAATTAAAATAGGTAATTTTGCATAAATTATTCCAAATAAATTATTCAAATTATTTCAAATTTATTTAAAAAAGAACATTAAATATTTTATAAAATTATAAAATCAAATTCAATTAAAATATATAAAAAGACATTTTTAATATTAATTATAAAATAATTAATTTAATAATAATAATAGCTTCCATAAAATTATTTTACATATTATATATAACATTTTATTTATAGTACATTTTATTTCACGTATAGATGGAATTTTCGTAACTAATTTTTTTTGCACTAATATCATTTAATATTTATTACTCATATTTTATTATATACTTATTATTTATTAATACAAAAATATATTTATAAAATTTATTATGAATATTTATATAGTTAGTATACTTTTACATAAAATAAGAAAATAATTGCGGCAAATATCTGAACATCATTTGACAAACTTTGCCGCTAAAAATACGTGACATTTTTAAGCAATTAAAATGAAATGAAAAAAAAATTGACGATGAACCCAAACCTCGCAGCATGCCGAATAATATATCAGCCAGAAGCTGCGAAATGAATCAAGCGCCCATATAAAAAAGCTGAGGCGCTTTACGGTAACCGCCCATTCAGCTGCGTGAAAGGGGCCAGGCGCACAAAAAATTACCCTTCCACGCGAAGTCTCGGCTTTCGCGCAATTTCGCCAGTCATCTTTCTACTCACTTAGCAGGAAAATCGGATAAAAAATACATGTTTGGGGAAAAGTTAAAAATGTACAGTAATGCCCCGAGCTTAAAGCGATAAATCAAGGACTGAGTAATAACTGCGTATGTTGAAGATTCGTGTGAGGAATCCGGAGTATAATGTCGCATACAAATGCATATCAATTATTTTTAGTTCAGCTCGGAGACAGTGAAAACAATATCTAGAAAGAAAATGCAAAATTGTTGGAAGTAACACAAATAAAAAAATTGCAATCCAAATTCGGTTTACAGTGAAAAAAGAGTTTTATCAAATTCTAACTTAATGTCGCGAGTCGGCTGGTTTTTTCTGTAAAAATTTTCCTCGGAAGAGCTAATATATATAATTATTTTTGTTCATTATTTTTTGTTATGAAAAGATTTGGCTCTTCGTTGTTTTCTGTATTTTAATTTAGTTTTAAATTAATTAGTTTCATAAAATACTCTGAAAAAAAATTAAGTAATAGGATATTATTATGTTATTTTCCTTTCTTAATTTTTAAATTGAACATATTGCAAAATGCGGTGGCTACTCAAAAGACAAAATATAGATATCAGCTAAATATAGAAAAAGAACTCAGAGGGGTAATTTTAATCATAAGCATTTCTTATAAAACTTTTTTTTTGCAAGACAAGCCCATAGAAGTCGTTAATACTTTTTAAAACTTTTTTTTAATTTAGTATTAATTAATTATAAAATACTCTGTGCAGCACACACACCCCTGATACATTAAAAGTATACCGGCTGGAAGTGCCCGCTCTTTGCACGAGTTCATTTATAATAAAATAAAACATTATTGAAAAAAATAGCTGGTTGTAAGGAGGTAAAGCCAAGGGTGCGCGACAATGTTTACAAAAATGTAAAATGTTTTTTTTAAAATGATTGCTCAAATTATAATTATTTTTTAAGCGTTGTAACTTTAAGCCTCACAGATTAGCTTTTTATAATTGACTTTATAAGTAATGAACAATAATATAAAATTCCGATGAAGAATAATTGTATTATTTTTAATATTTAAAGCGAAAAGACTTCAACCCGGGAGCGAGGCGCGCACTCGATACGGTCGAGCGGGGTTTTTGAGTCACCCCAATCTTTTATATATATATATATATATAATTATTTTATTGTCCCGAAAAATCGTGATTCTAGTGAATAATTTAATTGAGAAAGTAAACTTACCTATTTTCAAGGACTTTTCAATTTTTCTTTGGTAACAAATAAACAGTTTTGCCAGAATTAACGATTTTGTGATCTGTTTTCCCCCCGACCACTTTCGGTAAAAGTGTATTTATTATGATAATGTTAACTGCTTTGAAAAACGTTTTCGTTATGCTTTATATTTTGAGAATACTTATAAAATTAAGTCTTGGCAAAGTAATCCTTCAAAGTGCTCTCCGTGGTTTTCCAAATATCATAAAAACTCTTTTGCATGGAAAAAGCGCAACAGAGAAATACATTCTTACACTCCTAAATGAGAAACAAACACTTAAGAGGGGTCATAACTAACTGTACCAATAACTTATAAGGTCAAACAGATTATCTGCAAAAAAAGATTACAGCTATAATGTGCATTATTTCAAAAATAATCACAGTATGTAAATTTCTTATATTCCTAAATTTTTGATTCTGGGTCTGGGATCTGTTTTTCTCTGAAAAGATTAGTTATATGTTCGATTTAAAAAAAAGTAATAAAAATCTCTCATCCCTAGGATTACGCTAATCAAATAAAGTTTTTATTTGGTTATAGGATCAAAAAAATAACTAATTAGGTATTGAAGAAGTTATTATTTTTGAGAGAGATGACATAATATCGCTTATAAATTATATCAGAGTGAAAGTGCATTTTTTATTACGTCTGAAAGTATTTTGTTTTAATTCAATCCAGTAAATTAATTATTTTTTAAATCTTATTTTCGATACACTCGCGCCCCCCTTGTAAGGTTATCGCGCCCCCCAGGGGGGCGCGCCCCACAGTTTGAGAAACACTGTATTACGCTAAAGCTGTAATACGGCTTTAACTTCTTAAGTGCTACCAGCGTATATATATGTCTCGCTCAATTGGTGCGTTAAATGCTCCGGACATGTCTTTAAGAAGTTCGATCTTTTCTGTGCACCGCTATCCATTAAGTTATTCCGAAGGCTTTGGAATGCAATAAAAGGACCTTGACAGTGTTTGCGAAGGTTTACTTATTTATTCCCCAATACATCACATACACGTGCCTAAATGGAAAATAGAGGTTGGGAGTGAATCTCGTAACTTTTAATCGGCAGTGAAAGGGGTTATATATAAACCGTACAAATTATCAAGATAAATGTTAATTTGTGTATATAATTTTATATTTTTATATAAAAAAAATCTTCTGTGCGTGTGTATGTAAAAAAAACTTCCCCCTAAACGGCGGGACCGATTTCGATAAAATTTTTTTGTGGGGGTTTTAAAATAAATTGGGGAAAGGGTTTTTAAATTGAAAATTCGGCCCAATACCCAATTAGTTAAACAGATTTTAAATTTAAAAAATTTTAAAAATTCCCAACTCAACATTAAACCTTCATTTTTTTTGGAACAACGTTTTTTTAAAAGACGTAAGTTGGCGTCGAAAATCGATTGTCAGCCAAACGGGCCCAAACCCGGGTTTCCTTTATTGTTAAAAAAATGGGGGCAAAATCCTCTTTTAGCATTTTATAAATATCTTTTAAAATAATCTTTATATAAAAAATCTTCTGTGCTTTTGTATGTGACTAAACTCCTCCTGGCTGAACCGGTTTTGATGAACTTTTGTGGGGGTTTTCGGGATTCGAGAAGGGTTTTTAGATTCACAATTTGGTCCAATATCGCAATTGGCTAAAAGATATTAATTAAAACCATTTTTAAATTTTTAATTTCTGGGCGCCAATTTTTGTTTTTGTCTGCATTTTTTTGTAATTTTGTTATTTACAACAAAAATGAAAAAAGGGCGTAAAAAATCATTTTTTCAGCCAAAAGGGGAATTTCGACGTTCCCCCTACTGACTGTATTAATTAACTTTTTTTTAAAAAAAAAAACCCTTTTTTTAACATGTGATTAACTTGAAATATATTTTTAAAAAATCTAAATTTTCCCTACAATTTTTTAAAATTTTTTTCAAATTTTAAAATTTCCCTAAAAAGAAAAAAAATTTTTTTCAAGCAGATTGGTACATTTTTAACCTTTTCCAACGCTGCCTTAATTTTTTGGGAAACAAATTACTGTAAAATTTAAAAAAAATTTTTTGAAATTAAAAAAAGGTTCTGCTTTCTTTATAAAAAAAATTTTTTTAAAAAGAAGATGATTTTTCCCCTTTTTAAAAATGTTTAAACCCAAAAATTAAAAAACCCGTCCAAATAAAAAAATTTTTTGGGGGAAAAACTACCCCTTAAAACCTCAGGGGTTTGGGGGCCCTTTAAAGCTCTCTACCGGGGAAAAAAAACCCCAACATAAGCAGAAAAAATTTTTTTTCGGGCCAAAAAATTTTTTCTTTTTGAATGTTTTTTTTTTATAATGAGTGAAAAATAATAAATTTTTCCCCAGAAATTTTTTCAAACCCTAATTTATTGGTTTGAAAATTTTTTAAGAACTATTCACACTGTAAAATAATTAATATGATCTTTTTTTTTAATTTACACCCTAAAAAACTGATAGTTTTCTTTTAGGGGAAAATAATTTCCCTAAAAATTTTAAAAACAAAAAAAAAATGTTTCCCCTTTTTTATTAAATAGTACTTTTTCCCTTTTTTAAATCTTTTTATAAAAGGAACGTAAAAAAATTTTTAGGCCCCCCTCCCGTAGTTTTTTTTTTCAACCCCCTTATATTTAATCAAAAAAATCAAACATCCAGATAAAACGGTCGTTTCATAGCTAAGGGTTTTTAACATTTTTGATTCATTTTTTTAACCCGAAAATTAAAATTAATTATATATTTTTATGAATAAAGTTATATTCGTTTTATTATTTATTCAAAAATTATTTATTTAATAATAAATTGTACAATGCCCCGTTTTCTTGAGAAACAAAACTGAATTAGCTTCAAAAATTTTTTAACGAAAATAGAAATTTAAAAAAAAAGATCTTATCCCTCGGTAAAAAAAAGGGGTTTTAAAGGGAAAAAACCCATGCAATGCTGGGCAAAGCGGATAAAAAAAAACCTGTTACAAAGATAAAAGGGAAAAAATTTCAAAAAGGGTTTAAATAAAATAAATGTAGAAATATCACACACACATCGCTCAGTAACACACACACACACACAGAAATACGGGTTTGTCCAGAGGAAAAAAATTTCCACGGGGGGTAAAATTGCCCCCGGAAAAAAACCCCCTTTAATGCCGGGGCTAAGTGGCGAAAAAAACAGACCCCCCTCGACGGGAAAAAGATGGGGGAAAAATTTCAAAAGATAAAACCCTTATAAAAAACCCACACACACACCGGGAAAATTAAAATTTTTAAAAAGGAAAGGGGGAATTTTCCCCAAAAGGTAAAAAAGCAAAACCCCCAAAGAAGCCCTTAAAAGCCAGACCATCCAGCAAATTGTGTATAAAATTTTTTATATAAATTAAACCTAATTTTTTTTTTTATTATGCCCGTGTTATTTTTTTTAAATTTTCCCCCAGTAAATTCATTAATTTTTTTTATAAAATTTTTAAAAATTTTAAAAAAATTAAAAATTTTAAAAAAATTGTAAAGTTATCACGCTTTTTCTGTGGGAGGGGGGGACCCTTTTAAAAAATTTTTTTTTTTTTAAAAATTTTTCCAAAATTTTTAAAAATTTTTTTTTCCCCAAAAAAAAAAAATTTTTCCCCTTTTCCCCCAAATGGGTTTAAAAAAAAAAAAAAAAAAAAAGGAAAAAAGCCCCCCAAAAAAATTTTTTTCATTTTTTTTTTAAAAATTTTCCAAATTTCCCCCTTTTTAAATTTTCCCCCCATCCCCCAAAAGTTTTAAAAAAAAAGGGGGGCCCCCCGGGGAAAAACCCCAAAAATTTTTAAAAAAAACCCCGGGTTTTTTTTTTTAAAAAAAAAAAGGGAAAATTTGGTTTTTGGGGGGCCCCAAAATTTCCCAAAAAATACCAAATACGCCTTTTTAAAAAAAAAGGGACTTTTAGTGAAATTTTTAGGGGCAATTTTTTTTTTAAATTTTTTAAAAAATCAATTTTAAAAAAAAATTTTTTTTTAAAAAAAATTTTTTTAAAAAAAATTTTAAAAAAAAAAATTTAAAAAAAAAAATTTTTTTTTAAATTTTATTAAAAAAAAATTAATTTAAAAAGGGAAAAAAAAAAAAAATTTTATTAAAAAAAAAATTTTAAAAAATTTTTTTTTTTGGGGGAAAAAAAAAAAATTTTTTTAAAATTTTTTTAAAATTTTTTTTTTTTTTTGGGGTTTTTTTTTTTTTTTTAAATTTTTTTTTTTTTTTTTAAAAGGAAACCCCCAAAAAAATTTTTTTTTTTTGGGGTTTTTTTTTTTTTTAAAAAAAATTTTTTTTTTTTTTTTAAAAAAAAAAATTTTTTTTTTGTTTTTTTTAAATTTTTTAAAAATTTTTTTAAAAAAATTTAAAAAAAATTTTTTTTTTAAAAAAATTTTTTCAAAATTTAAAAAAAAAGGGGGGGAAGGGGAAAAAAAAAAAAGAAAAAAATTTTAAAAAAAAATTAAAAAAAGGGGAAAAAAAAAATTTTAAAAAAAAAAAATTTTTTTAAAAACCCAAAAAAAAACTTTTTTTTTTTTAAAAAAATTTTTTTTTTAATTTTAAAAAAATTTTTTTTTTTTTTTAAAAAAAAAAAATTATTGGTTTTTTTTTTAATTAAAAAAATTTTTTTTTTTTTTTAAAAAATTTTTTTTTTTTAAATTTTTTTTTTTTAAAAATTTAAAAAAATTTAAAATTTTTTTAAAAAAAAAAAAAAAACCCCCAAAAATTTTTTTCCTTTTTTAAAAATTTTTAAAAAAAATTAAAAATTTTTTTTTTTTAAAAAAAAAATTTTTAAAAAAAAAAAAAAAACCGGGTTTTTTTTTAAAAAAAATTTAAACTAAAAAAAATAAAACCCCCAAAAAATTTTTTTTTTTAAAAAAAAAAATCCTCCTTTTTTTTTTTTTCAAAATTTTTTTAAAAAAAATTTTAAAAAAAATTTTTTAAAAAAAAAATTTTTTTAAAAATTTTTTTTTTAAAAAAAAAGGTTTTTTTAAAAATTTTTAAAATTTTAAAAAAAAAACCCCGAACAAAACTTTTAAAACCCAAAAAAATTTTAAAAAAAATTATGAAAAACCAAAAAAAAAAGGGGGAAAAAGGGGTAAAACCCCAAAATTTTTAAAAAAAATTTTTTTTCCCTTTCCCAAAATTTTTTGGGAAAAAAAATTTAAAAATTTTTTTTTTTTGGGGCCAAAAAAATTAAAAAATTTTTAAAAAACAAATTAATTTTTAAAAAAATTTTTTTTTTAAAGGGGGGGCCCCCCCTTCCCCAAAAAATTTTAACTTAAAACCCCCCCCCTTTTTTTTTTCCCCCAAAAAAAAAAAAGGGTTTAAAAAGCCATTTTGGTTTTTTTTTTTTGGGGGGAAAAAAAATTTTTTAAAAAAAAAAATTTTTTAAAAATTTTAAAAAAAATTTTTTTTTTTTTAAAAAAAAAAAAGGGGTTTTTTTTTAAAAAAAAATTTTTTTTAAAAAAAAAAAAAAAAAATTTTTTTTTAAAAATTTATTTAAAAAAAAATTTTTTTAAAACCAAAATTTAACCAAAAAATTTTTTAATTTCCCCCCAAAAAAATTTTTTTTTTTTTTCCTTTTTCCCTTTCCCAAAAACCTTTTTCTTTAGGGGGGGGAAATTTTTTTTTTCCCCCCCTTTTGGGGGCCTTTAAATTTAAAAGGGGGAAAAAAATTTTTTTTTTTTAAAAAAAATTTTTTTTTTTTTTTAAAAAAAAAATTTTTAAAATTGTATTTTATTTTCGAACAAAAAGATGTAACTTAGATCAGAACTTAGTGATCTCTCGGATGATGACAATGCTGCGAACAAAACATATGAATTGCGTATATTGGAAGAAAAGATTCAAGTTCAGATGAGAGCGATGAAGAAACACATGGGAATATTTGAAATGGGCAGACAAATTTGGATCATTCTTTACCATAAATTTCTTAAACACATTCATTACATTGATTTAGCTGTTGCAAATTCTTGGATTCTGTGCAAACAAGATGCAATATTAAATAAAATTCCATTAAAAATCAAAATGGATTGCTTAAAAATTAAGTTAGAGATAGTTAAGGCGTTATCAGCCTCTTCACCTACTAACAAAAGTATTTTAACTGATGGTGAAGATAATAGTGTGGTAATTCCACTCGCAAAAAGATCGAAGCGTTAAAATCCACCTGCTATACATGCCATTGCTTTTATCCTGGCCATTTCAGGATAAAAGGTTTGACATTTATAGCCATTTTTGATGTGTTGGTGACATTTCAAGGCCTTGCACAAGTGCAGATTTTAAAACTAACGAAAGCAGTTCGAAAACATGTTGTGAAAAATGCAATGGTTATTTATACTTGTCAAAAAGAAAACAAAAGATTTTTACAGTAAATAAATAATGAATTAATAAAAGAGTATATATAAATCACATACATCAATAATTTCCTTATTTGTAACAATTTTAGTTGGATTAAGATTGTTTCTTCTATCAACTTAGAGCTAAAAATGCATAACTCGCAAAATTTCATAGTAGACCTGTTTTACAGATAACGCCTTTAACCCGCACGATCGTGCGAGTACCTTCTACGTTCTAGGGGGGCTGGAATTTTTATTATTTTTCCCAATGTCATTGAGTTCCATACAGTATTAATAACCGGAAGAATTTAATATTTGAAGATAAAAATAATTCGGGTCTTAAAGGGATATGAGGCTCAGCTGTCTAACTATAGTTTTGTACGAATTGGTGCATGTAACAGAAAATTATTGAATTTTAATTTTTTGGAAGACAGATTTTGTTTGTTTTTTCGATTTTCTCAATAAATATAGACTCAGTGCACCACAGCCATATGCAAATGAAAGAGATCGACATTCAGCGCAACTCAAACTTGAAGGAAAAATTCATTGAAATGGATGTGCCCGGATTTCATAAATTTATTACCAACCAGATTTGAAAGTATTCGAAAATTCGAATATGAAATTATTTCCATGTTTGGAAGTACTTATCGGTGCAAGCAGTTATTTTCAGATATGAAAGGAAATAAGTTCTTGTTAGAAATAGCATTAATTACGTTCACCTTGGGTCAGTTTTGAAAGTAATTACTGTGAACAAAATTTCTCCCGAAATAGGAAAGATAGTAACAGAGAAGCGATGTCAAGTGTCCGGACGTAAACATTGAACTTCTTAGTTTTTTTATATATGCTCTCATTATAATTCATTAATCGAAACAAACCTACGTTTCTAGGAATCCTGATTTTTTTTGCGGCCCACCTAAACTTAAACATTGTTTGTTTGGCCAAAGTTAGTCTTTGAGTTTGACACCCTAGTTCTACACATGCTAATGAGAGGACTTAAAACTCGGCGGATTCAGCTTGCATCAGCCCGCTGCACGAAGTGTCTGTAGAGGTATAAGGATTCGATGATAACAACGCCGACTACGAGTTCGAGCACTTGGATACTGAAGTCACATCAAAAAGAGGAATTTCAATTCTAGATTCAAAATTAGTCAATCTATATGTTGCAGAGAAATGATTAAATTAGGGATTTTATCAAATCTGTAAGGGAGATGATAAATTCGCGGAAGATGTTAAAATAAGAACTCTGTAAGGTGATTTCCCTAAGGAAAGTAAGTGATTTGATCAAATCCCTAACCTGTTTCAGTGAAATGATGAAATACTGTTACAAAATGCCTTAATTTAAAAATCTTATACTTGCACACATTTCATAAGAAATAAAAACATTTTCATGAATGTAGTACTTCAGAAATATCCTGCTTTATTTGTAACAGCTTTTTTTAAAGTTATTATTTCCCTTTTTAAAATGGCTTTTTACTATCAAAAAGGGGTTTCTTTGTCTATGAAGGGGGCGTGATCTCGAATTCCCTAATTTGTTTGTTAACATTTTTCAATTGAAGTTTTATCCAGTTTCTAACTTTCAGGCATACAAATGTGATATATCAATCGAAAAATAATAATGCAAAGAATATAACCAAATAAAACTAAAAAATGATATTTAGGTCATTTTGTTTTGATGCGTCACGTCAAAAGCCCGGCGCTGACTGGCACAGACGAGGAAAGAGTGGAGGTAAAAGGGAGTGGGGGTAACAAGCGAAAACAGAGCTCTACAAAAATGCTAACTTGCACATTTCCTCATTTCACTAAAACAGTTTAGGGATTTGATCAAATCACTTACTTCGTTCAGGGAAATGACCTCAAAGAGACGTTATTTTAACATTTCCCGTGAATTAGGGATTTGATGAAGTCCCTAATTTCATCATTTCCCAGCGACATTAATATTCTTCTCAGTTTCTCTACAAAAATTTAAAAACTCTTATCTTCGTGAAACTTATAAGCAATTATAAATATTTAAGTACATTTTTCCGTTCTATTGTTCAGACATAATTTGAATTACTTTTTAGTTATATCTTTGATTTCTTTCCCTCATTTTCATATCTATTCATTATTAAAAAAAATATACTGATAAAATTTAATCAAGTATAAAAGCAATTCAGGATTTTAGTCTCCAGTTATGGCTTATAAACTATTCCATTCACTTTAAAAACAAAACTAAATATGAGATATTTCATCTGCACGATCTTTCCTATTTGTTTGAACATTGCGAGATAATATTCACCTTTTAGCTATCATCAGCTTTTATTCCACAAATTCGATTACGTCCCAATCGAAATCAGTTCTGTTTCGGAACCATAATAACATTGCCGCCGGGCTTTGCATCCTTCGAATTTCGCAGAAGGCTTTGTGAATTGATCTCGAACAGGTTAATCTCTCATAATGAGTAGTATTCCTCCAGGCTACGACGTCAACACAAAATATCCCAAGACGTATATCGATACCACTTGAAGAATAATCGAATCATGAATGCTTTGAAGTGATACGATAGCAGTAATCGTAGCGTGTTCGGACCAATGACTTCCGCTGACATGTTTCTTAATTTGCTGATGTAACAGTTGAGAGAATACTCTCGTCCAAGGGTTGGCTTATACATTTTTTCCCTTAAAAAAATAAATGTAAATTTTTCTTTTTGATTTATTTTCAAAAATAGAGTTTTTTAGAAAGAAAAACATATTTCGTTTTGAGATTATTTTTTGTCAAATGGACTCGAAAAGAATCTTCTTTGTTTTTTGTATTTTCGCCTAAGGTGAGTTTCGAATTTTCTTCAGGTTTTTCTGAAAAACGCCCTAAGGCTCGCGGTGGTTGACGGGGTTTTAGATTAACCTGGGAGAATACGACATGAACAGGAGAGTGTGGGTGAAAAAAGGTTTAGCAAAGAGTGTTTTGTTTTTGAAGAATAGTTTCGAAACACTTATTTTTGTTTAAGGTATTAATAATCTGAATGGCAGCATATTTTATCTGTGTCCCACTTCTCAGCATTGCATTATTTTATATTTAATTATTCAATAATAAATTTTTACGATACACTCTAGAAATAAGCTGAAAAAAATGAAATAGAAGATAATTAAAAATAATAAAATATAATACAAATAAAAAAACCTTTTTACCCCTTCTAGATTGTATGAGAAAAATATATATGAAAACACATCTTTTCTGATGTATCTGGTAGAAATTATGCATTATTTTTAGAACTGAAGACAAAGATTAGATTTATTAATTCCATTAGCAAGGCGCAATGCAGGCTTTGAAATAAAACTGCCTAAAAAAGAATCAAAATTTCTTTTCATTATTAAAAAAAAATGTTTAAGGAAGAACTCAGAACTGAAGAATAATTAATATACGAAGTCAATTTGTGTTTGGTGATAAAATGTAGATAAGTAGTTTCGAATATATCGCCCATGATCACGAAACTGGAATAAGTACAGTAAGCTTTGGCTCACCATGGATTGTAATTTCGAATATATACGGAAAATTTTCATTCTTTAATGTTCTAGAATATATGATGCCATTACCCAACATTTATTCTTATTAAGATGGAAAATATTCAATCATAATATAATATCCTTCTTAATAAATTATAAAAAAAAATTAAAAAAATAAAAGATTGAATATCTTAAAAGAAAGAAAAATGTATAAATAAAATTTGTTGTTTGAAAAAAAATCTGCATTCACAATTTGTAAAATTAATTCGAAAGATCAAAATTTTAAAATATATTTTTAAATATGAAATACACTTTAACAAATATATTTTTTTATATTTCTTTATTATTATAAAAATAAGCAATTATGATTTGTTATACAATTCAGACTGAAATTGAATAATTTCTTTTTTTATTTATTCAGAAAACTTTGATGTTGTTTTTCACAGCATAGAATTGAACCATTAAGTGTATTTAGTTTTATAAGTACATATAATAAAATTCATCTTGAGTAACCACTGGTTTTCATCATATTTTTAATGAAATATTGTCATTTTCATTTACATCACGTCAAGCATTTATTTCAAGAAGTTAACAATTAAAAAAGAAACTATAAGAATTGTTAGTCGAGGAAGCAAGTTTGTAACAATTTCTTTAAGTTCATTGAAGTTATTCTGAAATACCCCCTCCTCCTCCCCTCATCTCCTTTGCTGAAAAGAAAACCAGGACTGGAAAAGATTCAAGACTGTTCTTTGAGAAAACAAGTTTATTTTCCCACTTGGGTTAGAAAGCGAATAAAGAGCAAGCTCAGGTGCGAACAACTTTGCATCGTGACGTCATGGCATTTTATTCAGTTAAGACCCACATGTTTCTTCAGAATTCTCTGTGCATTTAAATAATACTGGAATAGATTTTATCGATAAACATAAAAATCTTTTGTTGTAATTCTCTTTTCTATACATTCATTGTGAAAACACGGCTCATAATTCATTTTCTTAAAAATATTTCTCAATGAATATGCATATGCTTTTGTTACATAATACATGTAAAATCAAGCATATTAAGAGATAAATTAAATCATCCAATAAAAATATGTCATTCAAACAAAATGATAGACTTTAAAACTTATAGTTTTTAATGAGGAAAATAATACACAAAAATGAGAAAACGAGAAATAAGATGCTATTATCTTAAGGTGGATGCCTACCTTTGGACCCAATTTTTTTTATAAAAACAAATTTTTGAAACAAATTGAGTGTTTTTAGGAAGAAGAATAAAAAAAAATATGTAAATACACAAAAATTTTCAAATAAATATTGTACTTTTAGAAAAATTGGTTGCTTTCAAGGAAATTTTACCAAATTTTTATTAAAACGGGTAAAACTGTATAAAAATTTCTAATTCAATTATCATAATTTTCTTTATACACAACGTACATATTACGGTGCTCTTCAAAATGAACCAAAATCTAAGATAAATATTAAAATACAAAAAAATTACAGACAATTATACATAATAATATGAAAATTTTGATATTTTTAAGTTTTTTCTTTATAAAAACTACCCTAAATGAAAAAATATTTAATTATAAAATTATAAATTATAATTATTTATATTATATATTTTAAAATTATTTATGAAAAATAGTATAATAAACATTCCCACAAAATTTCAAAACGTTATCTACTTTGGTTCTTAAGATATCATGTATCTGGTAAAGAGCTTCTTTCGAAAACATAATTTTGAGAAAAACTCATTCAAAGTTTTATCTTACTGCCCTTTTGAGTAGAGTGATTTTTTTTTAAAATCACTATAACTTTATTTCTATTTCGTGTAAAGGAAAAAGAAAAACTGTTTTGAAAAGAAAAATGTTCAAACTATAAGATTTTGAAATAAAAAAAAAATGCCTTATGTAGACGAAAAACGACAATTTCAAGGTAGGCAGTCACCCTAAGTTCATTAATTTTGAATATTTCAAAAGGAACAAAAAAAATCGAATAAAAATTTAAAACTGTGAGTTGCAGTTGTAAAACGAAAAAATCAATACTTTTTAAATTTTCATAAATTCTAAACTTTATTGGGCGATGAAGGAAAGAAATATTACTCAAATTGAGATTTGTGTATAATGCTGCTAGTTTCAATTAAAATACTAGGTATTTTATAAAGATTAAAGTTACACTAATTTTTAAATCAATGTTGATAGTTTGAATCTTGAAGAGTGTTAAAATTTCAATAAATATCGTGAATTTTGTAAGCTCTTATTCAAATTCACAATACACAAAGGAATAATTATTTTTTGTGTGCTTAGAATATTTTAATCTGCTCATATTGAGTAACATAAAAATAAATGACAAGATAAAACGAAGGTGATGAAGTCGTACATTTTTCATTTGTAAAAAAATATTAATCATTTAAAATTTAAAAAAATTAAGGCCAAACTAGTTTTTGTAATTCATAACTAAAAGGGACTTATTTCATTTCAAAAACTTTATCAACAAAAACTATCAACAATAAGTATTTAAATTTAAGGTTACTGCATACCTTGAAAATATCATTTTTCGTCTGCATACGGCATTTTTTTTATTTCAAAATCTTATAGTTTGAACATTTTTCTTTCCAAAACAGTTTTTCTTTTCCCTTTACGTGAAATAGAAATAAACTTATAGTGATTTTAAAAAACATCACTCTGTGCAAAAGGGCATTAAAATAAAACTTTAAATGAGTTTTTCTGAAAATTACGTTTTCGAAAGAAACTCTTTACCAGATACATGATATCTTAAGAACCAAACCAGATAACGTTTTGAAATTTTGTGGGAATGATTATTATACTATTTTTCATAAAGTGGACCTATAAGTTTTTGTAGGTTAAATATTTTTTCATTTAGGTTAGTTTTTATAAAGAAAAAACTTAAAAAATATCAAAATTTTCATATTATTATGTATAATTGTCTGTAATTTTTTTGTATTTTAATATTTATCTTAGATTTTGGTTCATTTTGAAGAGCACCGTAATATGTATGTTGTGTATAAAAAAAATTATGATGATTGTATTAGAAATTTTTCTACAGTGTTACCCGTTTTAGTAAAAATTTGGTAAAATTTCCTTGAAAACAACCAATTTTTCTAAAAGTACAATATTTGTTTAAAAAGTTTATATGTATTTACATATTTTTTTTTATTTTCTTCCTTAAAACACTCAATTTGTTTCAAAAATTTGTTTTTACAAAAAAATTGGGTCCGAAGGTAGGCAGTCACCTTAAAAAGAATTCATCTTGTTCTGTTTTAATATTTAAACCCTTGTTTCTAGGTATTAGTTAAGATACAGATTTACAGAATAAACTACAAGTGTTTCATGAGCTCTTGTAGTCATAAGACCAGAAAAAGTTTTTTGCTTATATCCTATAAAAACCATGATATTTGAGAGAAATACTTTATTTTTAATGTGTTTTTTTATTTAAGACAAAATATAATTCCCGTATACCACAGATATCACACAGGGCCAATAGAAGTAAGTAAAATAAACAAAATAAGACAAATAAAGTAAAAGACAGCTAAACAAAGATTTCAGAATCTCTCAAACAAATTACTACATCAAACACACGCACATTACGAAAAATTAAACAATTAAGTAACAAAACCAAGACAGTGAAGTAGCGTAAGTAAAACAATGAAGTTATAAAATTAGAACAATGAAAAAATTACAAAATCAAATCAATAAAGTTACAAAATAATGTGAATGTAGCTTTATTGGAAAGAAGCTGAAAAAAATTAAGAGGCCAATTGATTTTAAGAGCATGGAGTTTAACCTTCAGGCATTTTCTGTCTCTCTTTAATTTTGAGCAAAAAAGGTTAGAATATTCAACACTTCTGCTCTCCACCAACGTTTGAGTCACAAAGCTTAGAAGGGCATAAGTTATAAATCTGTTGAGTATGCTTTAAAATAACCCTGACAAATAAAGAATTAGATGCATATAAAATTTGTAAAAAAAAATCATTACAAGGCAACTCTTTGCGGAATGGTCGAAAAGAGAGAAGGTATTTACGTAAAATTGCAACAATCGCCAACTCTATTAATAACTCACCAAGTTGGCAACCCCAATTTTCTATGCATCGTACGTGCTGAATTGGCAACCATGCGCTTCGTTCTATACAATGTCGCAACAGATTGCGGTAATACGTAAGTACCAAAAATTTCTTTGTCAGCAAAGAGTGCGTGTATCAAGTGCTGCAAACACATTAGCATTTTTGGTTAAAGTATAGTACAGGGGGGCCACTTTGCGCAGTCTTTTTTAGGCAATTAAAATGGTCGCCAAGGTACTTTTTTCGGAATTATTTATTATTTATTTTAGAATGAATTCGATATCTCACCAAGACATTTAGATAAAAATCGCCAAATCCGAAGAAAAATCACCAAATCAAAAAGTGCCCCCCATACTACACTTGAGTCACATTTTCTTCAGTTTTAATTTTGAATGTATTGAAAGTCAAATTCGTGTGGTATAGAAAGAAAAATTTGAACGTGAAATGAATATAGTCATTTCAAATAGTAATTTGGAACAGAATTTAACTTAACTAAATTTAATTTATCAAGAATTTAGATTTAGATGTCAACATGCGTTGTATATTTGTAGGTTTAGGATAAATAATCCAGAATATCTAGTCTGTAGATTATTACTTAGAACATTGATAATAATCTTTCGTAGTACACAAAACCAAACCCAGTGGCTGAGTGGAAGTGTATCGCGCTTCCACGCCACAGGTTTGGGGTTGAATCCCGGGCTGGGCAAGGTTGACTCAGCCTTTCATCCCTTCAGTGGGTTGATAAATGAGTACCAAGGTTGCTTGGGAACTGAACACTGGGATTTTCGAGTCAGACTGACCACTTGAAAGAAATATCTGCTCATGAACTCTAGCGTCTAAGGTCACGAAAACTGAGATAGGCACAGTAGGCCTTGGCTCTCATGGGCTGTTGCGTCACTGAGTTCAGTTAAGTACACAAAATCACATAAATATTAACCGTTTTCTGCAAAGTTAAGTTACTGGTCTAACCAGATTCATATAAAATGTAATAAAATCATAAATATATATACGCAATTAAATCGCTTGATTTCTCCCAAGAGCAAGCTCGTATTAAGGCAGAAGGTTCTATTATACAAAGCCATTCTTCGCCCCATCATGCTGTACGCTTCTCCCATCTGGGCAGAGGTGGCAGTTACTCACCTGAAAAAATTGCACACTTTTCAAAACATTCAACTGCGTAGAGCAGCAAACTCACCTTGGTTTGTCATGAATGAAGTCTTGCATAAAGATCTTAATGTTTCACCGCTTCTTGATTTCATCAAAAAACAGTCAGAAAGTTTCTTCAACCGGTTACCACAGATTTCAAATGAATCTATCAGAGAAATCCCGGCTTACGACAATTCTATTCCTAGCTCTTCCAGTTCTTAATCACTCGTATCAACACTTCCAAGCTCTGAAAAGGATGAGAATGTCTTGATACGAATTAAAAAATTATGAGCTTTATTGTTACACTAGTTGTTTTCTTTTGCAAGACTTCACTCACTCTAATTATTCCCCGCGACATGCAAGTTTTTGATCACGTTTAGTGTGGCAACTTCACCCCTCATGATCTTATTTCAAACTCCTCTACCTTTTCTTACTTTTTCTTCCAAGTGGTTATTTAAAACTTCCTTTCAATAACCGCATGCAGTTATCTTAGAGGTAACGTGTAACGGACTTAGAAATATTATTCTCTTAATCCTTTTATTACAGAAATATATCCCCTCTCTCCTCATTCCGTCGAGATGCGGCAGACAGTTGAAAGACGGGCTTTGCTGTCATGGAGATGTGACGTCATTTTCTCTTCGTTTTCCTATGAAAACGAAATAGAAACTAAATCAACTGGGGAGAGTGGTTTCCCCACCCCCTCCACCAGCGTTGTTGCGCTGTATTTAATGTGGACTGCTTTCTATTTTTATATGTAACTTCAACAAATTGTTCTCTGTTCAATTTATTATAATGAGTGGATAATAGAGCTTTCTCTAAGGTTCCACGTAAATGTATAACCGTTACCGTTATATATACGCAATCATAAAACTCGTTTCAAATACAATCATATTTTCTGATATAATTACTACATATAATGAAGGTTTTCCATTTATAGGCATGTCTTCAATTTCATCTCACAAGAAGTAGAAGTAGAAAAAAAATAAATGTTATGTAAGGTTAACTTGAGTAATCTAATCCAAACATGAAAGTGATGGTAACTAATAGAAAAATGAGTGGAAATATGCAGACGTTTTTAAAAATTAACTACTCTGGAAAACTGCATACAAATTCAGTTTACTGTGAATCTTTTATTTTCTAATAATAATTTTTAAAAAAGTCAGCGTACTTTCCTGTAGGTTTTTTTTATTGAAAAATAGATGCATAATTATTTTTAAAAATTTGCTCTAAAATTATTTTTTTTTTTAAATTCTGATTTTTCTGGATACATGTACGCGAAGAGGGCTTCCGTATTCAAATTACGTTTGAGGCACTTTTGATATTACGTGAAATTTAACACCGGCATTTATTATAAATAGTTATAAACTTTTTAGAAACTTTATTAATACATTTTATCAAAAAATAATTTAAAAAAAGTTATTAAGTTTTGTAACGGTCGTTATTATTTAAGAGAAAATGATTCTAAAATCCGAACGAATTGCTTTTTAGCACTAACGAAATACCAACAAACAGAGCTATTTTTCCTCCTCTTGCGTAAATCATTTTACTGTATTCAGTCCGGTCAATAAATAACACTCGCTTCTTGATTTCTCGTATATATTTTCGTGGATAAGAATTCCTTGGAAAATGTTCGTAATGGTAAAACTCGTTATAACAATAAATTTCGAATTTTATAAAATTACTAAGATGATTCCTCGGGTCCTTTAAAATATTGTAAGAGCAAAACCCTGCTAAATTTTTTAAGCGTAATTGTTTCTAATCTAGCCTTTATTAAGTCTATGTTAGAATCAGAAAGGTGGAAAAAATTAGTTGAGAGCAGTTAAAAATTCCGATGATTGGGAAAAAGGCGGTTTTTATCAGAGAGAGGAAGTTCAAGCCTCAAGAATACGTTTCCGGAAATACTGATTGTACGTTAGTAATGACTCCGACGCGAAATCTGTAAATGTTGTTATTCCTCAGAAACACTTTTCCAGCAGAGAAGTTTCGTTTCCAAAGTACAGGAAACTCACGTTCTGAGAATACGTGCAAGGTTTTATACAAACTGTCTTCTCTTCACAAACAACAACAGATTAAAACTTATCGCAAAATGTATTAATTCAGATTTTAAAAATTATTTCTCTAAAAAAGAACAAGGTGATACAAATGTAAGCAACACTTAAGTAAGCAATTAGTATTTTCTGTATTTTAAGATCTTTATTTTGAGGAATTCTAGCAAAAATTTTTTTTTTCTTTCTCTTATTTCAGTAAAATGAACTGTATGGGGCATGAAAAAATTAACTAAACATAAGGAGCTAAAGTTAAATAACTAGATAGTTACGCATATACCTACATATGAACAAATATTTCTTTTCGAAACGTACAAAGATTTTTCCGTAAAAGAAAATGATTTAAAAAAAAATAATAAAAAAATATCTAAAGAAATTAGTTTGTTTATTATTATTAACATTCAATTATCGTATTAATTACAGAATCCTTTAATTAAAATACTTTCAAAAATTTGAATTCTCATTGGATCTAATAACACCATTCGATTAATTTAATAATAACACTACATAAAATATATATAAAAACTTTTAATTCAAAAAAAATGTTTAAAATATTATTAATTTCTATATCCCAAAAATTTTTTTAAAAAATTATTTAAAAATTTTATTTCTTAAATTTTTTTAAATTAAAAATTAAAAAAATTTAAAAATAAATAAAACTAAATTCAAACAAAAAATTCCAATTTTGTTTTAAAAAAAACCCAAAATAACTTAATAAGAAGAAAAATTCTTAACAAAAAAATTTACAAATTAAATTAACAAAAAAAATTTATTTTTTAACCTTTTTTTTTGAAAAAACCAAAAATTTTAAAAAAGGTTTAAAAGTGGAAATACGATTTAATTTAAAATTATGTTTCCAAAAATTGTAAAAAATATTTTAAAATTATTTTAAAATTATTGAATAAATCAAAAATTTTTTAAAATTTTTTAAAATATTTTTTTTAAAAGGGATGTTTTTAATTTAAAATTTCAAAGACAAATAAAAAAAATAAATAAATTTAAATTATAATCAAAAATATTTAACCCCCCATTTAAAATATCAGAATTATTTTTTTTTAATTGATTGTTTTTTAACATGAAATTTAAAAAAGGTTTTTTATAAAATGTTTTAATTTTTTTTTTTTGGTTTTTTTTATTTAAAAAATTCATTTAAAGTTTATTAAAATTTTTTTATTTTAAAATTAAAAAAAACATTTATAATTTAAAAAAAAATTTATTTATAAAAAAATTTTTTAAAACTTTTTTTTTACTTATTTATTTTTTAAATTTTAAAATAAAAGGAAATAATATTTTTTTACTTTCAAATTTTTTATAAAAAAAAAATTTCCCAATTTAATCAAATTTGTAAGATTAGTTATTTTAAAATTAAAATTCCCCATTAAATTTAAAAATTTACGAAAATGGAATTTTATTTTTAAACTTTTTATTAAAGGTTTTAATTTTAAGGTTAAAATTTTTTTAAAAAGGGAAAATATTAAATATATTTTTCCATAAAATTTTTAATTTTAATTAAAGGGAATAAAAAAAAAATTTCACTTAAATTTCCTTTTTAAAAAATTTTTTAAATTTTCTTTTTTAAAAAAAATTTTTTTTTTTAAAAAAAAAAAAAAATTGTGAATATTATTGTTAAATTCATTTTTGATCTCCATATGAGGAATAATTTTTTTAAAATTTTTATCGTTATAGAAACCTGTTCATTTTTTGGGGTTTTTGTAAAATGAAAAGATGATAATATTTTTACGATGCTTTTTTATACTATTGCGTAAGCAATTATAAAATATTTTCCAAATAATATTTTAAAAAAGAGTTGTCTTAATAATTGTAAGTAACTAACTTTACTTGTTTCTTGGAACATTTAACGAGCATCAAAAATTTTTTGAATTAAATTCAATTTACCCGACTTTTAATCCAAAATACTTAAAATTTTTGTGACAACTATAATTAAATATTTAGAGCCTTCGAATAATATTGTTTTAAAAGAAAATATTATGTTATAGTAAATAAGGTGCATTTTCTTAAGCTTCTGAATCAATTCGTTTATTTTTTTACTGTCTTATGAAAGGATAAAAAAAATTCCCAAAAAAATGTTTATTTTCTTAAAAACGTCTCAAAAATCATAAGTTGAAAAATTTTTTCATTGGGTCTCGGGGAAAAAACGTATTTTGGGCAAAAAATTTTTGTTTTAAACTCTGTTATTTAGTACGTTAACTAGAATATTTCTTTGAAAAGTATCAAAATTTTTTAGTTTTTTTTCAAAAAAGTCCAAATGAACTTCTCAAAGGAAAAGCTGTCTCAATATCATCTCATTTGGAATTTTTTCGGGACGTTGGGAAAAATAAAACCTTCAACGGGTCACATGCGGGGGCGTGATTCACGACGCTTGCGCAATAGAAACCAATCCATCGTTAACCAATGGGCGAAAGGGTTTTCTGCCAACCCCCCATAAACTTTTCTCAGACCTCAAAAGCCTTTTCCGGGGTTTAGTTGTGGATAGGGAAATGTACCATCAAATGTAGAAATCGTCTTTTGGCATAGCTTTGTTGTTTTCACCTGAAAGAATAAAAAGGGTAACCCAAATTTTGGGCCTTTTTTTCAGTCTTTAACAAGAAAAAAGATTTTTTTTTGCATTTTTTTATTTTGGCAGTTTTATGCTTTGATGCCGCTGAAAGTTTTCTAGCCGAAAAGGCGATGTGGGCCGATTGCGGGTTAGGTTGGGTTGTAGCCATCATACACGGATTGGCTCTCTTTCAAAATGGTAAGAATTGCACACATTTGCTTTCTTTAGAATTATAATAGAATTGTGTAAAGTATAAGTTTCTTTGTTTCTTAAATTGAATTATTATGAAAACTTTTTTTTTAATATTTTATAAATAGTGCTATATTATTTATTTAGATTTCCAAAACAATTATAATTACTTATTTTTCGATTTATTATTTCAAATTCCATGAATATATTTTTGAAGTTCGAAATAAAACTTATAAATTTATTTACGATAAAAGAATAATAATAGAAATTTAAAACAGTTATAAGATAAAAAAAAAAAATCATTGAAAGAAATTTTGCATATGCATTAAAATCATAGTTTTTGCAATTAATAAAAGTTTAATTATGCATCTTATTGTGATTTGGAATGTTATTAATTTGAAAAAATAAGAGTATATTATGAAAATGGACATGAAATTGATTGAAAATTCTCTTGTTAAGCTGTCTTATTTCAAAATTTAAAATCTGTAAGAATTGTATATTTTCAGAATTCTGAATTAAATACCAAAATTCTGAAGGAATTATATAAGCTACATCAATGTTTTTGCAATTGTAAATATCTTTGATTTAATTTAAACAGACCATAGAATTTGAAAATTTATAGTTTATTGTGAAATTTTTTTATTGGGGTTTTTAAAAAAAGGAAAAAAAAGGGCAGAAGAAAATATTATAATTTTATAATTTTTTTAATGGACTTCAAAATGCGTGATTTTTAAAAAGAATCAAAAAGTTAACTGAATTTCAATTCCAAAAAATTGCTGGTTGAATTTTTTTTATAGGCTAAACCTAAATTTATTTTCACAAAATTTAAAATAGGGTACCACGGTACAAATGGTCAAAAATTGGCAGGTGGGGGTCGAGTTCGAGCCCCGTACCCAAAACCCACCCGTAGGGAGAAATTTTCCGCGTTAAATCGTCGAGACTCAAACGTCCTCCCTTGGGTGGTAGTTTGGGGGGTTTCCCGCTCGGTGTCATCCTCGTCATTTGACCGGTTCAAAATTAGAGGACCGTCGCCAAAACTCCGGGAGCTGGACAGTGCGACGTTAATATTCCTTTACTGACTATAAAAATTAAAATGAATTTAACGGATATTTCAAAAAAAATTTAAGAAAATGCAATTTATTTTATGATAAGTATTTATCATTTTTTTAACCTTCTGAAAGAAATATACATTGGTTACTATTTTCTAAAAGTAGTTGATTGGCTACAAAATTCAATATTTTTAATTCGAATCAAATAATTTTTTAATTACAAAATTCGAATTTATAAATTTTGTTTTAAAATTATTTTTTAAACTAAATTTTGGAGGAAACATAAAAGACGTAAGCCTGAAAAAAAATTAAGTCTGCATAACGGATGGGATCTTTTGAAAAAAAAATTTTGGAAAAAATGTGAATGATGAAAAAAGACAATGTGTTTAAATTTTATTCAGCAAAAGGTTGTATACTTTATTTATATCATATTTGGGGAAGTAATTTTAGAATTTGATCCTATTGTGGTCACAAACAAATAGAAGAAAGAAGTAAGTTTTTCTTCAAAACGTGACGAATGTAAAGAAATGAGAAAATAACTGCATTTTCATAAATATTCTACCCTATTAATATCGATCAAACATAAAAAGATCTGCATTATATATATTTAATGCATTTTCAAGTAAAACTTGAGGGGCAGAAAACTAAATTTTAAAACAGTTCGTATAATAAAATATTTTAAACAGCACGCACTGTTCATTGAATTAATTTGATATACGCAGCATTTAAGATGTTAAATATGTTTGTTATGAAACTTGTATTGAAGTTGTGTTGCATTTCTTTTAAAACCCAAGTAACACTACGTTTGAGTCTATTCCCAAACTTAGGGTTTGCTTTCTTATGGATATTTATAGCAGATTTATCGTCATATAAATCACTCTTTTACTTTAAAATGTTTATTTTGTTCTTGTATCATAACCTTGAAATAAGGCCTTACTGTACATTATATGTTAGCCATTTTAAAATGGTATGAAAATTCGAGAATTTCTAGAAACAAAATTTTAAATTTTATTAAGGTGATACTTATTTAAAAAAGGTAAATATTGCCAAACGAATAAATATACGAAGTACTTTTTAATGATTATTGAATCGCAAATTTCGAAATTCTTAAGAATATTTTTAGTAATATAGATTTTGTCATATTATTTTACATATAAAAATATGTAATATCGATTCATTTTGTAAATAAAAAGAGACTGAATTAAGAAAAAAACTAAGAGTTGTCTTGAAAAATTCCGAATAAAAATAATTGGTACTTACTCGTACTTATGAAAAGAAATTGCAGTAATTTTATTCAAAGCTTTATAACTTTATTATTTTCTTTGAGAAAATTCTCAAAAAATGAAAATTATTTAATTTGGAATACTTACGCTACCAGATTTTGAGAGAGGTGCCAGAAAAAATGTTTCAGGTAAAAAAAAAACAGGAAAATTTATTTTACATTTTACCTTTTTATGATTTTTTTAAATGTACAAATGCTGTAATTCGCTTTCATACTTTTTAAACTGAATAATTAGATATTTATTTGATTTACTTGGGGAAGAGAAATTTCCATATTTTAAAATTTAAATGTATTTATTAAAACAAACTTTAAAAAAATATTTTTACTGACTCTCATGCTTTTACGCTGTAAATTTCTAATATGTACAGCCAAAATCTTCTTCGAACCTCATTTTTTCTTTCTGAAACATCTCTCCATAAAAGATTAATTCCAATTCAAGAATGGAAGCTTTTCCCTACGTATGCACATGTACTATTTCCTGTAAATTTGATTAAATTTCTTAAACTAGATATACTTCTGCCTTATATTTTTTTAGCAACCTTCTTTTATGATCAAGCCAAAAAGTTATAAAAGTTTTCTACTGCTGTGATTATGTGTAGGTATTATATCTTTTAAAAATTGCTAAATTTTTAGTTTTACAGTAAAAGTAATGGTATTATGTCGTGTTTTATATCTTTTTAGTTGAATTTAATCATGTTCATACGTTTCTTTTTATGTTCTACATTTCGTGTTTGCGTTTTCAATCCAAACAGTTTTTACTATTTTTATACGAAAAGAAAAGAATATCCATCAATGCCTTTTTTTTTCTTCAATTGAATGTGAAATTTTCAATAACAGAGATATATAAATTGTGTGCCAGATACACGCATAACATGTCTTCGGAAGGTAAAGGAAACTCTTCTTTCAACTGTAATATGGTTATTTAAAATGTTATTTTTATTTTTTTATATGGAAATGAGACGCACAAAAATAAACTTTATACACAAAAAGTTTAAGCGTAAAAAATATAGATCAGTTGTGAGATAAAAGCATTTTTGAAGTGTCTGGGAAAAAGAACGAAAATTTTAAATAAGTTCGTCATAATATATATATATATTTCATCCCAACGTATCAAATTAAATCCAATTAGACCATTTTTTTTTCTTTATCAGTGTTCACACACTTAGATAAGAAAATACTTGCGGTCAGTTTAAAAACGACAGTTTCCAAAATTAATGATATCAAAATTGAGAGTCAGAGATTATGATTAGAGAGATTTTCCATTATGATAGAACAGTTGCGTAAAGTTAAGTTAAATGCTATGTAGTATAATACTTCAAAGTAGCGGTTCTTAAACTTTCGATCACCGACCCCCCTCCCACCTTTATGTATCAGCCTGACCTCCAATATTTTGAACACCTTTTCTTATTCTCAACTCATGGTAGAGTGATTTAAAGGATCCTCGATAATCCTAAGGCTGCCTATGCTACTTATTCATACTTTTTGTTTCACACTTAACATTGTTTAATACTTATGTAAACATTTAATTAAAAAATTACGCTATAGTAGTTACTAACAATAAAAAAATTAATATTCTTGATCGAAATACATGTTCTAGTAGAGTTTTTCATTGGGGTAATTATAAGTGATCTAATCTAGGATGGCACATCTTTCAATTTTGTCACGAGGCCTTTAAAAGTCCGTAAAGGAGAGAAATAACATTAAATGAGCGATCTTTGTGGACCCCCTAGAAAAGGGCTGAGGACCCCCGGGGGTCCACTGACCACAGTTTAAGAACCAATGCTTTAATTTATAGTATTATAAAAAATATTTTAGGATGAAAAATATCTCCTCATTTTATAGAAGTAATTAAAGAACATTTGAGAAACCTTAAGATCATTTAATTGTTTATTTTGTATCAGTACCTCTTTATAATACCAGAAAATCCAGAGTTTATAAAAGACATAGAAAACAATTCACACAATCACAATGCTTATACAATGGAAATATATTAAAATGCAAAAGACACTTAAAATGTTCGTCTCTTGTTATTGGAGGTATGACGGGATTCATCAGAACTATACCTTGAATTTAAAAAAAATTTCAAGCAATTGTTTTGGTAGTATTGTTTAATTTAAGTAATTGTTTTGCAGCCTACTGTTGAGAGACTAATCATTTTAAAATTATTTCAGATAGAAACGTTTGATTACTAAAATATACTATTTACAATTACTATTCTTCATTATATTTTGTTTATTACAATGTATTATAAAGAAAATTAATTCCAAAGGATGTTTTGTATGACTTATTATTTTAGATTAGAGACTGATTCTCCAAATACAAAAAGGTCTATCATATTTATCGTTGTAATTTTTTATATATTGATATATTTTAAAAACTAAATCAATTGAAAAAAAAAACATTTTGATATGCATATAGTGTCAATCTGCACTAAACTTCTAACTCAGGCAGAAATCAAAATTGACACAAAATCTAGTTAAAAGATTTTATGAACAATTAGCTTTTTATTGCAAGGTGCGAAATGCAGTAGTGTTAAGTACGCACTCGAATACTCGCGGCTCCGTGAACCAAGAGAAGGTGAGATAATACGCGCAATGTACAGTAAGACCCCGCTCAACGCTGTGTTTCGGGGGGCTTAGCGCTCTTTTAATTTCAACCCGTGAATTCCCCGAAATTGCTCGCAGCGCTGCGGGGACTCCCCGAAATTGTAGGTTTTAAAATATGTACTTAACATATCTGAAACAGTGTAGTTGTGTTTCTTATTTGGTGCGATGCTGTACGGACACATTTTTATCATTTGAAACATTTGTTGACATTATTGTAAGTATAAATTTATATAATTCTATAACGATTAATACAGTGACAAATATTATGATCTTTAGTTTTTATCATGGGTGATAATGAAAGACAATAAAAGAAAGCAACCAGAAAAAGTATTTCACTGGAAACTAAAATGCAAGCGATTAGAAGATTAGATTCTGGTGAACGTCAATCTCAAATTAGTTCTGCATTGAATTTCACAACTTCAACAAGATGCCTTCTTGACAAAAAGGCAGAAAATTGGAAACTCAGAACAGACTGAATGATCTGACTGACTTAGAATTTTATTTGTTTTTATATGTATATATTCGTTTATATTGTTTTTATTTTTGAAAGAAATAAAAATGTTTGGTTTTATTTTTATTAAAAAAAACCCATAATTTTTAAATTTAATACCTAACCAATTTTCTATCCATCTTCCCCTAACCCCATTATTTGCAAGTTAAGATAGCCTCGTTTAGCGCTGTTTCGCATTACGCTCTACTTTGATGGAACGTATTCCCCGTGTTAAGCGGGGTCTTACTGTATGAGTGTGTATTCGCAATGTGTGTGGCTTATTAATAGAGTTGTGAGATTCACTGTTATTTTTATTACTTACTTTAGTACGATGTCAGGACATCATTAATTTCATACGTATTAGATTATAAAAAATGTCTTACAAATTCTACTTCATTTCTGCAAAGAGTCTTAAGTAGATATGCTAAGGATTAAAGTGAACTACTTTTTTTTTAACTTTGTACTTATGCAAAAAAAAATTAGAAAATGTAGTTCACGAGGCGAATCCAAAACATTTTAAATGCAGTCGAAATCCTCGAATTTAACATACATCCCCTTCACTATATGACGGCTTTTTAGTGGTAAGATTACGAACCCACAGCTCCATTACAATAGCATGGATCGTAACCAGTTGGCTACAGCGGCCGCAAGCAGTCGAAAAGAGAAGTCATGGTATTATTAAAAGAGATTAATTGCAACCACTACGTGGCTACGATAACCCTGAGATTATGTTCGCGAACTCGTGGCTGGTCTTATCGAGTCATGGGCTCGAAGCCTATGGGCTAAGTCACTGAAGACCCAGCGTGTAGAGGAGATGATGCATATTAAATCTGTCGAGGTTCAAAGTATCAAATGTGGAAGTTTGGAGAGGGTGCCAGCTCTGGTGTCGACCTCGTCATTTAACCGGGGTTTTAAATAACGAGGTCCGTCGCCACTAGCCTCGTGTTGCTTCACACACAGAGTGTGACTTTTTAAAAATAAAATCAAATGTGCAACCACCATTGTAGCTCATATGGATTTAACTAAAAATATGTCGAACTCTTGGAACCGGGGCAAAAATTTTCTTATTTTTAAATTTTTTTTATTCATAGATTGTATTTGCGCTGTTCAGTTCTGTTAAAACCCCTGTAATTATTTTATATACTTCAAGCCTTGTGTGCTTATTTTTGTTATGTCTCTCAAGCTAAGTTTTTATATTATTTATGCATATGTTTTGGGTTATTTAAGAAAAAGGGAACGATTTTAGTTCTTAATCCGACTTGTGTGTGAGTGTTTGATCCTCCAATTTTG
The DNA here is from genome assembly GCA_019973955.1 of Trichonephila inaurata madagascariensis. Lineage (NCBI taxonomy): Eukaryota > Metazoa > Arthropoda > Arachnida > Araneae > Nephilidae > Trichonephila > Trichonephila inaurata. The sequence goes on from BMAV01013352.1 coordinate 528,365, forward strand.
AAACTTTTTGATTAGTTTAGAATAAGACTAAACTTCGCCATCTTTATAGATGAAAAACAATAACAATAGATTTAAACATATAAACGCATTTCGCAATCAGATTACATCTTATAATTTCATTATATTTCTTCATGAGGTTTAACTATGAGAATATTTTTCCGCTTCCGGAAACATAACATAATAAAAGAATTCCAAAAGATTGTGAAGGTCTTGAGATAAAATAAAGGAAATAAGTAGAATTTCAATTCGCCGATATTTAAACGTTTTTATAAACAAAAATATCACAATTAAACTGATGTTTTTAGAATTTTATGCGATTTTTTTACTCCGTATATATACTTCAAGATATAAAGATAATTAATTACTTTATTGAATTAAATAGAGTTATATAAAAGAAAAAATAGCTTAAAAATCAGATTAATAAATAAAAGACTCATTTTTATTTCAATGGGTTCTATTAGATGTATATGCCATACATAATAATAAAACTACAGGAAGAGAATTATAATATAAGAATTACTTCAAAATATCAAAATTAGCTAAAAATTCTTTCCTTATGTATAGCTCAGGTTTTTGTAACGTATCTAAGCAATCATATATATGAATTTTAATTCCCATATTTACAATTTCTATTTACAAAAAAAAAAAAATTAGTCATGATTTATTCTACCTAAACAATAATTCATACCATTACAACTCAATTACATTCATTGATTGCCAAGAATAATACAGAAATATTAGTGAAATATTGTAGTCATCATCTTTTATCAGTTTATTGGTGTTTGATGTTATTTCAATCAATAGAGGATAAATTAAGATACACTCTGTGTTCTGAATCTGTAATAAGCTCCACGTAATTTCTTGTTAAATGTATTACCTGTTTCGACAGTAAACTGACAACTCTTTTTGGTTCCACAACGAAGCTTCTTTGAACATTATTCCAAGCACAGGACACCTAAAATCGAATTCTCTCAATTGGTTTGTTTTTAAATATATAAATAATCTAAATATAATTATACTATTTATATACTTCCACATAAATGCATTTTGTTTTATACATTAGATATTTCGAATTTTTATTAATAAATCTAAATTTAAAATAGTTAATTTAAGAGATATTTCATTTTTAATTATTTCTTCACTTTAGTATTTTAATCCCTTAACTGGTTTGCTTGTACACCGTTCGGGCTACCGAAAGCTGATCACAAAAGGTTTGTCCGTACACTGTACGGGCACTGATATTTTCTTCTTCTGTCTTTGTTTTGCACATATTTTTCATTCTTATTGCGAGATTATTAGCTTTTAAGAAATGCAGTTTGTCCATGGTACTGTACTATTTCTCAATATAATAATTCTTCATCCGGGATTTTCTTTTGTGGTGAAGGCTGGGATTTTTCATTGAAGACAGAAATTTAGATTCTTTAAAATTTTCGATGATGAACAGGGATCGGCAAAGCAATGTGCAATGTATTACTTGAGAAGAAATGAAAATGGAAATATAATCCAAAAAAGCCGATATTACCACTATACCCATTGCAAAGTAAGACTTATATTATACGATTCTTTTTAAATTGTTAAAATGTATTTATATATGCACACACACAAAACCCTCAACCGTTTGAAAAAGAAGTACGAACTTGAAATGTTTTCTAAATATGAGAGAAATCCTTTTAAGATATATGAAACATTCATCATAGCATGTAGAGTGTACTTGTATAAAAAGCAAACTTTTTTAGGGGGGTTGTGCTCCACAATTATAAAACAAATAATATAAAAATAAAAATTAAAAGTCAATTCCTACTTAGATCGACAAAGAAAAATTTTATTTTAGCTACTTTTTATTAAATAATTACAATTAATATAAATATGTATATACATAGGACAGAATCACAACATTAAGTGGTCATTAATTTTTATTCATTATCATTAAAGTATCGTATTGTCATCCAAAACAATCGTGTGTATAAATTTCAGTTCAACTGAATACTTTAACACGTGAGGAAAAAAAACCATTTCAAGTTTTGACGCAAGTCGCCAAAAATGATGCCAACGTGGTTGTATTTGTAATTCTTTAAATTAGTTTAAATCAATTAATTTTTATTAATTATTATTATATTATTGTATTGTCATCCAAAATAAACCTGTATATAAAACTTCAGCTCAATGGAGCGCTTTAAAATGTATTTATTAACGATTGAAAATTCCACCAAGATAAATAAATATACAAATAAATAAATATATAGAGATTGTGTGAGAGCTAAGAGTAGGAATTGAATAAAAAAGTGAAGACTTTAAAATTGAAAATTAAAATAAAATCTTCCATTTTCGCATTGTGCTAAGCATTTTGCTTAGTTGCAACAATAAAAAAAAAATATATGCTTTTTTTTTGGGTGGGGGACATTTTGGGCTAAAAATTTGACCACTTAAGGGGTTAATCTTAAAACAGAACAGTGTCAGGTTTTATGGCAGTTCATCTCTCACAGATTATTTGGAGTTATTTTAATGGGTCATTAATACTACTTTTAACTAGGCAAAAATCAAAATCTGAAAACGGTTGCTTAAACACTATTTCATGTGTTCCCATGTATATTATTATTTTGTTTTCTAAATACTTGAATTCCTAAAAAAGTGTTGTTATATACTACAGTACCTATTCTGAATGTAAAGAAATTAACCTAAAATTAATAATTATTTCACACTGAAAGAGTTGATGTGGTCAAAAATATTTGTAATTAATTCAATTTAAGACTGGAAAACTCCTTTAAATGAAACCGAAACCAAAACCTAGGCTAAGAAAACTTTAAATTTTTTAAAAACTAATTTGATATCTGAAATTTGGTGAAAAGCTTCCCAATGTTATAATACACAAGAAAATGCAAAAAAACAGAAACAAAAAAAAAATTGATATCTTCAAAATTTTTAGGGTACCATGTAGCTTTAATAGTAATAAAACTCAACGGCTAAAGAAAAATCTTAACTGTATTTTAAAAAAATTAAAAACCTCACTAATAGCTTACAATTTTGCCAAACACACAACTTTTCTTCCTGATTTCTCTTTGGCAAATTCATCAATTATTTTTATCGTATCTATTTTGTCCACAAAATATCTTGTTCAATATATAATATGACCATGTTGTTCAATATTTCTACTCTTCCGTCGTACTTTTTAAATAATTTTTAACACGCTTTTGAAAACCGAAAAAGAACTCTCTCGTAATGCATTCACAATATATCGGTATATATATATTGTTTTAATATAATATATTTTTTCAAAAGTATCTCACACAATTAGGGAAACTAGCTCTATTTTAGGATTTCTTTTGCAACTCTATAAATTTTTAGTGGAGTCTTCATTGTATCTTTATTTTCTTTTAAAATAAGTAAAAACTTGTCTAATTCACTATCATCATTCGAAGTTTCCCCTTTAGATTTTGTGAAGGACAGCACTCTTGAGTTCACAATCCCTTTCCAAACCTCCACACAATGCCATTGAGAGGACTTTGAGCCTCTGAATACGTAACGTGCATCGGCTTCCTCTGTGTGGTGGGTCTTCAGCGGTACTAGGCTCGAACTCGTGATATGCCAGCTACGAGCCCGTGACCTTGACCACTAGGCTACTGCTGCCGATCTTTCAAGTTGAAGATATGTGTTAATGTTTAAAAAATCCTATTATACTATTTTACTTGGGCTTTAAATTATGAATTTAACGTATCATGAAATCCGAACAATTGACTATCGCCGAATGGCGTTGTAGGAAAGATTTTAAGTTGAGATCATGAATACAATATGATGTAATTATAGGCGAGATATTAATAAATGGAGTCTTGATTAATGGAGATTGATGAATGGAGTCTTGATTATTGGAGATTGATGACAGGAGTCTTGATTATTGGAGATTGATGACTGGAGTCTTGATTATTGGAGTCTTGATTATTGGAGATTGATGAATGGAATCTTGATTAGCAGAGATTGATAAATGGAGTCTTGATTAATGGAGATTGATCAATGGAGTCTTGATTAATAGAGATTGATGAATGGAGTCTTGATTAATGGAGATTGATTAATGGAATCTTGATTAACAGAAATTGATAAATGGAGTCTTGATTAATGGTGATTGATAAATGTAATCTTAATTTATGTTTAGATTAAATATTAGTTCTAAATCTTGATTTATACGCAGTATATTTTTTTTCAAATTAAATAAAAGATTCTTTTCGTTATTATTCTCAAGTAGAGAGATTTCTAAATATATGTTTGTGGAATAAAGAAAAATGATTTGACATCTGAATTCTTGACATTTTCTTTCAGGAGTTTTGAACACTTTTCATGGAAAATTATCAATTTTAATCTGCGAGAATCTCACAAGTTAAAATAAATGAAAAAATTTCTAAGTAATTGCTCTGAAAAAGTAAACATTATTTGGTTGTCTTGAGATTCTGTTAATAAATTTAAACTCATAAATTATTTTCAAGGTTGGTTGAAAATTTGAAACCTAAGGCTTAATTTATGGTTTGGCTTTTTTCAATAAGAATTCAATTTTCTCTTGTCTTGCGTTATCAGTCGCATTAATTAATTAATGAAGTTGGTTGATTGTAATTAAAGAATTTTGTGTGAATGAAGTTATTATTTATACTAATTTCTTAAAATCTAATATTTATGTAAGAAAACTGTTAAAGCATATAACTTAGTGTATCCTCTGTTAAAGCAGTAGGAGGAAAATTTGTAATATTTGCACTGATATTTGAACGTCAGCAATAATAAATGAATAAATAAAAAATAATAATCAGTAAATAATAATCATCAATATAAAACTTATTATTATTTAATAATTTTAAGTAGAGCTTATATAGGTTTTATAGAGCATTTTATTCAGAAATGTATGTTCTCTCTATTTTTTTTCTTTTTTTTTTTGCTCTTAAAGATGCAAAATATAAGAAATTTTTTCAGCATTAAAATATCTGAAATGTACAGTGTACTTTTATCACTTCCAGGCTCATTTTATTTCGAAATTATAGATACAAAAATGTCAATTTTCTTAAACTTATTTTCAAACATACGTATCTTTTTAAACATAATAGCACTATTCGTATACAAAATTTCTTAAAAATTAATGTAAAATAAACCAATTTAAATAAATGAGTAATTTCCTGTAAAGTTGGCTTTCTGAATGGCAGAAATCATTAGACTTTGGAATCAATTCACAGTAACTCTCAATATAAAAGCTTAGAGAATACTTAGCTTTTACTTTGAATTACAATTTTATTTACATCTTTTGCGTTTATATAAATCATTATGAAAAAAATTTTGATCAAAATTTGATCGTGTATGATAAATTCAAAAACACGGTACTGCACATAAACCAGTATCGCAATCTGGTCAGTAGAATCTTGTTTTTCTTCTTTCCTTCTTCCCTTTACTGTCTCTGAGCAACAAATAATACACTGTTGTGATGTAGTAGTTTTCTTCTCTGTTGGGGAATGTAGTCAACAAAGTGTCTTTCAGACAAGCATAAAGGGGATGCTCAGCAGACGGCCGACCTCTTTACAGAAAATTCCATCGAGTGGTACTTTTCAATTATTTTCTGTATTATTGTCACTCTGTACTAAAGATGACTTCTTTTCCAGCTTGATTTTGTGTACAACACACATGAATTTCACTGTTCTATAGCCAATAAATAGAGAAATCTCTTCTTATTATATTTTCCCCTATTTTTAGTGACATCTGATAGCAGAAAAGTAAGCAAAAGCATTCGAAACCATAAAACGGACATGTGGAATAATTCAAGAAGGACTGATTGTGCAGTGTAAATTTTCACAGAGCTCGAGCAAAATTCGGGATGAACCAGGATGGTACATTTCGCCTACCCGAGTTCAGCCAACACCTCCTATAGCAGGGGTGGCGAACCTTTATAGATCAACGTGCCATTTTTTCTAAAGAAGTGTTTAATGAAATATAGACGTGCCTTCAAATAATTTTGACTTGTGATTATTGGAAAAATAATAATGATAAATACTAACAACTCAAAAATCTTTATTTACTACGAAAAATTACTTTTTGTACTGTTAGTTGTAAATGTTTTAGTTAAACGTGTAATTCAAATTAAAGAGTAACATGTGTGTGGACGACAAATAACTTATATTATGATTGTAAGATGTTACTTTTAGTAGAATGCATACTGAATTGGAGTCATCTGCCAAATGGTATCTAAGCAATTAATTATTTTTGCTGTGGTTCACTTTTTTGACAAAAGGATTTGTGATTCGTTTCAGAATGCCGTTTTATAGACGCGATGTTCTACATATCATTGTTCCAGAACATAAAACACACACCGTTTTGTCGCTTTTACTAATCACATGCCATATTTTTAGATTCATCAAGTTTGCACCTTTTGTTCTTTTGCTGAACTAGCCATGTTTAATAACAGTTGAGAATCATAAATATAACACAAATAAACTTTTAAATATAGTTGTGCCAACGAAATTGACTATACTATGCGTAGACAAATTTTGCATCCTAAGCAACTTCAGCCCACGACGTAACTAAGGCAACACAATAACAAACGAGGGTGCTCCCCGCCACCCCGAGATCAGTCACTCGCATTTGTTTGTAATACTTTATAGTGAACTTTGTTATTTTGAATTTAGTTTTTGCAAACCATTTTGATCACTGGCGTGCCCAAAATATTGTGTCACGTGCCATTGATGGCACGTGTGCCACTGGTTCGCCATCCCTGCCCTATAGTAAGACATTGTAAAATATGGAAACAAATTTGAATGAATGAAAAAATTTGAACAAATTTAATGAACAAATTAAAAAATACGTAGAAAAGAACGATTATTTTGCATAAAGAAAAAGTAAAACGTAAAACAAATTTCAAAAATCAAGAAGTAATATTCATAATATAATTTTAAATTACACACGGTTAAATACGTTTTAAAATCAAAAGACAACTTCATTATTTTAGATGCTAGGGTTTTTATCCCCATTTTCTCCTTCAGGCATAAAACTTTAAAGGGAAATTTTTCCCTTAACTTAAGCATTTGATAGATAAAAGAGTTTCGTTTCACTTAATTTAACAAAAGAAAAATAATCTTTTTCTTTCGATGTGCATACATAGTTTTTTTTTTACTTATTTACTTTAAAATTTATAACATTTTTTAAAAGCAATTTTTTATTAAAAAAATGTTTATGTTTATTTTGTTTTAGGAATGAGGGAATTGTAATAAAAGCGCTTTAAATAAATTAACTGTAATACATGTGTGTATATTAATGTGAAATAGTTTATCATATTTTATTAAACAAATCACTTAAAGAATTTCACGTAATTCCATCATCAATAAAATCAATGTAAATTTAATTACATTTTACATTCTTTCTTTTCTTAGTATTTAAACCATAACAGAATTAATTTGGTTATTTCTGCCTTAAGGCGTCTCAGGACCTTTAACAGATATCTGTGCATTCGAAAAAAAACATCCTTCTTTAAACCAATGTAACTTAGAAATAAAACAAAACAATAATTTGAAATTTTTACCACATGATAATCATATATATTCATTATTTCTCAAATTTTCAGAGAATTTGAGAAAAATTTTTAAAAGTTATAAAAAAAAATTGGGTGATTTTTCAAAAATATGAAAATTAGTATTTTACACCGCGCAGGATTCTGAAGTAGAAAATTGATCAAAATTTACAAAATTAATTTTACTTGGTGTTAAAATGTTTACTTTTGAAGATATACTAACTTTAAAAAATATTTTTTTCTCTAAATTTCTTAAAATACAATTATAAGGAAAATTTTAAAATTTTAAGAAAAAAAAAAATAACTGAAATTCAAATAAAAAAATCTATTAATTTTTTTTTTTTTGAAAATTGTTGTATAAGTTATGAAGAGCTTTATTTTGCACGCGTGTAGGAAATTTCAAAATAATATCATAAATAGTTTCTGAGAAATCCTGCACGCAAGCTAAAGTTTTTGTTTTGAGAAAAATGAAGGTAGGATTTTTGTTTAAGTTTCACTAGTTATTTCTCAATAACTTCGGAAGTGTTCACAGCATCAACAAAATTTTGATATTAAAATACTCAGAAATGTTGAAGCTTTAACAAATATTTTTTTTTCAAAAAATTGTAAAATTTGCAATTTAAGAGTCCTGAGACCTCTTAATATTATTTCTCATTAATTCTATGAAAAGATTTAAATGTGTTCCATCTTTAAAAGTTAAATATTTGTATTTTTCCCAAGTGTAATTTA
>BMAV01013353.1:0-181152 GCA_019973955.1 Trichonephila inaurata madagascariensis
TTTTAAAAATCTAGTAAATACCTAAAAACCGGTATTTAAACTTGTGAATACTAGTATTAACAAAATGGCACAAATGGCACAAAAAGCCAGTATACGGTTTCCCGGTATTGCAATCCCTAATTATTAGTCATAAGATTTTACAATACCTGACAGAAATACACAATTACAGCGATATTTAATATTGGTAGCAGTAAAATGATATTTTATCGTCAGCTCTAAATTTCACTGATGGCTAGAGCTGCAATAAACTGGTTTAAGTTACTGGGTTTTTTCAAGCTTCTAGGAAAACATAGATTCTATCAAGACGCACTGCAAGGGTAGCTTCTTAAGTTACCCTTGCAGAAATTTTCTGTTATTCAATTACTTTCATTTTTCAATTTACATTTGCTTATGCTTGGAGAGAATGTATGACAGAACAATGTCCAGCTACTTTTTCACATCAGAGATGGAAGTTTTCATTGGTCAGCAAATATCTAGACTGTACTCATGTTGTACTTTGTACAGGGTCCCGCAACAGCTTGATGAGTCTCAGTCTTGTAGGTCTTATATAACTCAAGCTTAGAAACGATAAAACACTTTTAAATTGATGGTAAAATGTTTCATCTATAAATCTCATGAAACTGTCCTATACCTCCATAGAATTTCTGAAAATAGTAACAAATACATTTCTCGCCCGATGCGGTAGAATTTGTTTTGTAATACACTTTCAACTTTGATGGGCTTCAGGACTGTGGATGAAAGATGTCATGAATCGTCATTGAATTAAAATTTCAGGTTTGACATCATTTTATATAAAGCTAGAATTCAAGAAAACTAAACAATGTGTTGACGATCAATGAAATGCACAAAACTTTAATCCTTAAAAGAAACATTTGCTAAATATTAATGCTGCTTAAACATGGAACTTTGTGAATAAAAGCAGATTCCTTGCTTCCGCTTCAGCAGAGCAAAAGAATATAATTAAATGCATGAGTTGTTTCTTCAAAAGAGAAAAATACTTAATTATATTTTATCTTTTTTATAGAATCCTAATAATGTTAAGGCTTGGTAATGCAAATAGTCAAGTACAATATATACAATTATAATAATTTGCCTTAATTTCTGAGTTTTACATAAACTCTAATCAATTATACACTGAAATAAAAGCAAAATGAAACAATGCAATAAATTCGTAAGGCAAAACAAAAGTTCATGCAGTCCGAAGACAATGGTTAATAATTGAACTGCAAAAAGTAATGCAACTGATTTTGAATGAATTGAATTTTTTATCTTATTCAGTATACTCTTTCTGGTGTTTAGAACTAAATACAATTATTAAAGTGTTCAAAAACCATAAAAAACAATATATATTTCCGCATATCTTAGGAAACGAAACATTTTGAAAATACTCTGAATAATATTTTCATTATGCTTCTAAACTTTAAATTAAAAAGATACACATAGGGAATCTGTGTTGACAATAAATTAATCACATCTCTCATCAAAACGACTGAATTTTAAGAAAAATAAATAATCAAAATTGTGTGTGTGTGTAGAATTAATACATATTTTTTCTTTAAAATACCTAGATAATTCTTGAAACATAAATAGGTAAATGTAATTTTTATATAATACATATACATATATGTATATGAACTATATACTTAATTATAATTTTTTTTCTTTAACTAAGTAACTCGAATTGCCTAAAATATACCTCTTATCCATGGAGTAGCATGAAATCCAAAGTTGCGTATTAAGTCTTGTTTCTCTATCATCATTGCGAACATGCAAAACACACATATTTATTTTTGAGGCACAACAGATTCATATGATTTGAAATAAAAATAAAACTAAAAATGTACTTCATTTTAGATGCTTTATCTTTAAGATATTTATCTACTTAATGAACAATTTTTTCAAGAAGTAATTTTCATTACATTTATGTTTTAAAACAAAGTACGGAATAAGTGTACGAATAATTTTTACTAAAACTACTGTTTTCAAATTGTTTGCCTAAACACTTACCAGAATATTCTATATATTTGACTTAAAAACTTTATTAATTATTAATATTCTATTGTATATTAATTTTTATTCCGCTTAGAAATTTTTTATCATAAGACATTAGTATTTTTTTTAAAGAAAACTTAGATTGTCTTTTTTTTTGAATCTTTGAATGAATTCTTACATATATTCAATTTCAAATCACATACTGAAAGAAAAAAAAATGTATGGCAAACCTTATAAATTTCTATTACACACTTTTGAGAAGAGAAATAGGATTTAGGTAACGGGAGTCCCTTGCCCACTGAATAATATATAAAAGGCAGTCTCGAAATTTTTCTTTTATTCTTCTGCAAATAATGTTTCCTTCCACTAGACATCCTGTTCTTCCCTATATTTTTTTATCACTGAGTATTTCTATAAGTGCATGCAGTGGTTGAGTGCATACGAAAGTAAAACTGAAATACCTTGCTTAGAAAATCGGGAATGAAATTTAAAAGAGAAGTGATGACGGATTGCAGAAGAATGCATGTTTACTTTTTATACCATAAATTCAAACTTTCTTAAATAGAGTAAAAATTAATATTGTAATACTGAAAAATAAATTTGATACTTAATATTATAGTTATTACGTTCTATTTTTAGGCTTAGTAGTTATGTATAGTAGTGTATGTTATGCGTTATTAGAACATTTCAAAACTTTACAATTTTTAAGAAATATATTAAAAAGTTTCAATATAAAGGTTTGTGAGCGACTTCCTCATGAGATCACCCCCTCACCGTCCTGCCTACCTAAGATTGTGGGAGGAAACAAAGTAGGACCAGAAACTTCCATACGAATTATAATTTATTATTATTCAAGCACACTAATCAACAACAAGTTAAACCACAAGTGAATGCCTTAGGAGTGATATAAATAAAGCAAAAAATCCTAAGTGAACAAACGCAAATAATCAATTTAATTTAACCTAATCTATCTTTGACTAAAAATTCCCAATCCACTAATTTAGTATGGTGGCAAACTCCGTTCTTAAGCTGTGAAAATCAATTATATCTCACCTTCGTAACAGCCGTAACAGTTTCTCAGCTCCTTCTCCCTTACAATTTCAAAACTCTGACTTTATATAGTCGAACTAATCTACATAAAAGGGTTTCTTCTTGAAAGGGATGGTTGTAAATTAAACTCGAATGCTAGCCCAAAGATTCCCAAAGAGGATTAGTAATAAGATTCCGTAAAGATCCGCCATAGTTTTAATACTAAATTCGAGAAAATAATTTGAGGAAATCTTCACATAACATTCCGAATTTATTAAAAGGTTAATGATTGAGTGTAAAGTTATTGCTTTACTCTCCCTGTGACAAAGAATGATACAATGAATTATTTGTACATTCAGCTGCGAACCGATAAGCAGAGGCATTACTCTGAGATCAGAACACATCTGCAATCATTCTTATTGTAGTTAATCCTATCCAAAAGCTGTTTCAGATTATGGCAAGCCTCCTTCATGTAAACAATATATGAGATAGGTGCTGATAGTAGCTCGTTTCATTTATTAAGCAAAAATTTTGAAACTCAATTTTGAAGCATCTGTGAACCACCTTCATTCATTGGGTTCATATGCACTGCGGAATTCTTTTATTAGTTAAACGAAGTTAGCCAGTAAGATTCCTTCCTTACTGGGTAGCTAGATGGCTCACACTGTCTTAGCCAAAAGGCATTTTATTCCAAATCTATTATACAAAACATCCAATTCAGTAGAAATTTTCGCTCTTCCCAGCTTTTCACAGGAAAACGTTCGAGACCCGTTTAAGGTATAAGAATCACGAGATGATTGGCTCCCGGGTCTGGCTGCCTCAACCACTCCTTTCGCCGGTATGCTCGAAGATCACTCTAGCTGCTCTTTTGCAAGCTTCGTCTCTCCGTCTTCAAGAGGTCATCACCATTTCCGTTTTTGTCCTTGAGGTGGGGCTGTCCCCACAACCTCTATCGAAGGTCTTCGAAAGCGAAAAAAAAACTGATGTGGAAGGTAATGCAGACGATTGAAGGAGATCGAAAAGGGTCCTCGCCAACTTGTGAACAAACCCTTAAACCCCCTTAAGGGGCCTCTTTCTTGCCTCCAGTCATCTCTGATTGGCAAACGCAATGGATCTGTACTCAGTTCTCTTCGCTTAGGTCCCAACTTCTTTGGTTCTTAAAGAAAATAGGCTACCGCGTCTGAAATCAACTTAGTAGCCGCACCTTGCATATTATCTGGAGGGTCTATAAATCATCCTGCCATTTCAACACTCAGGGTACCCTCCAGAGTATGTCTTTAACTTAACAGGTCGGCATTCTTTCTGATACAAATAGTCCATGGTCCACATGTGCGAAGGGTGACCCAACAATGAAAATTAATCAACGCAGCTTTTTCATGTAAATCATGTTGCCTGAACATTATCTGAGGGTTGGAGGGGGAAATGAAAGGCTTTCAATGTAGCAGCCTTTAGAGTTTGCGGGATAGCCGTTTGCCTCCAAGTATGAGAGAAGAATACACGGTCTCTTTTGGAAGATACAATATCCCATCCGCGTATTCTGGTTACCCTGTCCATCAGACTTAAAAAGCGTTGAAGGGAAGTGTTCTACTTATGAGCCAACGTCACACTAAGCTATCAATGTTGCATAATTTTTTGTACATATTGTTTTTAAGATAATCAAGAATCCTTTAATTACTTGCTTTTCCATTACATTTTGGACTTAACATGTGTAAATTATTAATAAAATGTATGCGGCATATTGTGTTAGGGCAAATGTTTATTTGGTTGAATGTATATAATTCTTCTTATTTTTCTACGATTTTTGTTTTAATGGTTTTGTGCTTGGTATATTGTATGTGATACAAGTAATATTTACATCATTCGAAAAGTGTACTTTTTATTATTTTTTTTTCTATTTCAATGTCTTTTTAGTTTAAAGAGTAAAATAATGTAATAAAAATATGAAGATTACAAGGATGTTTAAATTTAGGAGGATATATAAAATTTATATTTTCGATTCATATTTATGGATTTACATTTAAGTATGTAACACGAAAACAAACTTCTTTTTCAGTGTAAAGAATACTATGTACAATATTTCAAAAAACTTGAGTTTTATCCAATCCCTGAAATCAAAGAAATATTAAATTTCCATCTGAGTATTAGGATTACTTCAATTTTGTTGCAAATCATTATTTTATTTTTCATTTCATCAATCTCAGAAATCTAAATTTTTAAAATATATCAATTGTGATGAATCTCATAACAATGATTAAATAACGAAATTAATGTAATATCTCCACAACCATCAGAATAGTTATCTCTAGAGTAGGTAATGTGTTTATTTAGGAGAAGGTAGATTATAAACTATCAGAGAATGATTTATTGAAAGTAAGTAAAAAAAGATAAATGCAGGTGCGTGTAAGTGAAAGAGTTGATATTTGATGCACACAGTTTATGATTATGAGGTTTTTTTATTGAATAATAAATAAGTAATAAATTTTTTACCACATTTTAGGTTACAGACCTTTTCATTCTAGAAGCATTTCAGTACCTGAAGATAATCTACTTTTATTCTATCCATATTTTATAAATAGTTCTTACATATTTTTACATAAAATTATACACAAAATTTTGTTCGTCGATAAAAAGGCATTGCATATACATCAGCGATTCGCAAACTGTGGGACGTGACCCCGTAGGAGGACATGATAATCTACGTGAAGGCTTGAGCTTATCAAAAAGTCAAAAATAAAAAAAAAAATATTCAAAAAATTATTAATTTATTAAAAATAAGTAAACTAAAATACATCCAGACATTATAAAATGTAGACACTTATAAATGTAGACAGGAAAAGTAATACAATGTTTAAGAGCAGTCAGTAGGATAAAAACCTTTGGGAAATCTATTTTGAGTGTTTGATATTTCTATAAAATCTCTAAATCAAGACCTTTCTAATGATATAACATACTAGCCATTTTATGAATTAGAAGTATTTTAATATGACTATTAAAACTCATTAGCTGGCGACCGCTGATCCAAATATTCCCATCCAATTCAAGAAAACTCCATAACTATCTCAAACAAAGCCAGACGATCACATTGCGAAACAATGCCAATCAGTATTGTACACGAACCATGGCAGGGGCTTACCTTAAAATTCTTGGATGTGAAAAGGGATTACCTGGTGTTTTTCTGGGTAGGGTACAGAAATCTGAAATCGAATTTTAGAAGTTCCCACAAAAATTTGCCGGATAATCCAATACGACCGTAATGCCCCCTTCAAGACTTCACTTTCAGGGGTAGGTGCACCGAAAGTGGCCATCGGTGATCTCGGTGTGGGGAACAAGAATCTGGTTTTGGATTTCAGAAACTCCCAAACTTAGCTGGATATTGCCGAATGAGGTCTAATGGCTTTGAGTTTGAGTCTCGTGTCCGGATGTTGATTTCATATAGCAGCTAAACTTGCAGGCATAGTCTTGCAAAAATACGATTGCAATAGGAAATTACATTGGCGTTTGCATTTTCTGGCATTCTTGTCACTTTGTTAAATGGTGGACAAACTACCATTAGACATTCATAAAACCAGGGCAATGAAAAAAAAAAGTGGATTGGCTATGGTATGGCAAAGGAGTTCAATCATAATCAGATGAGTGTACCATATCCTGTAAAAATTCATTTGATGCATTTCAGAGAACTTTGCAATATTTAACAGGGAGCAAAAATATTCGGTGGTACTGTCCTTCTACTCTGTGGTGATTTCCGACAGACATTGCTAGTCATTCCTCGCACTACTTTTGCTCACGAGATTAACGCATGTTAAAAATTATCGTTTTTATGGCCAAACGTCGAAACACTTCAATTGACGATAAACACGTGAATACAATTGCAAATGGATCAATCGGCGCGAATATTTTCTAAATGCTGGATACTAGAAATAATGAAGAAGTGCATCCCAAACTGCAGACAACTTCTTCACTGCTTTTCAAAAAGAAAATGAACTGATTGCGAGTGTCTTTCTGGATATACTGAATAGTTATCTAGATAATTATTGGCTCTGTAATCCTGTTAGGCAGAAAATATGTTGATGTTAACGAAATAAACTTCCAGATATAGAGTTGTTGCCAAGTGATTCAATGCCTTTTAAATCAATAGACACTATAATTGATGAAAATAATACCTTAAATTTTCCTACTTTTTTCCCTCTTATCTGGATATATCAGGAATGCCACCACACAATATGCGGTTGAAGATTGGTTCACTGGTTATTTTACTACGTAACTTAAATACACCTAGATTATGCAACGGTACATGTTTATTCATCAAAAGAATTACTGGGAAACTTCTTGAAGCAAACATTTCGACTGCAAAGATCAAAGGAGAAATTCGTCATGTTGTCACGTGTTTCACTCATATCGCCAGAATCTCCAATACCATTCAAACAGCTTCAATTCCAGATTCGTTTGGTTTTCGCGATGACCATAAATAAATCTCAAAACCAAACACCGTCCATTTGATGTTTGAAAATCCATGTTTCTTGAATGGCAACTATATGCTGCATCCATGTGGGGAGAACGTCGAATCTATTTGAGTTAGCAAAAGACGGGTTACCGAAAAATATTGTGTACCGTTTAGCGCGATTAGTTACATACACTTATTTATGGTTATAATTTAAAATGATAAAAATAATATTAAAAATTGATAAAATCAACGTTATTCATATCATTCATAAAATTAAATCTTCTTATGTTGTTACTTAACATTTTCATAAGTAATTCATGCATTATACTATAGTCAAATAGGAGATGAATAAAATGCAAAATTAAAATCATTATGTTGTTTTATGTGCTAAATTTCAACTCTCCGAAATTGTAAGCAAATATTAATTTGACTGTATTGAATGGCTTAGAATAATATGAAATCAAGGTATTAAAACAAAGCCACAGCAACGCGTGGCCGAGTCAGCTAGTTTCCTATATATTCTTGTGTGTTCTTATTCTTTATGGATATTTTTGAAATATTCCTCAGACATGTTTAGCTAAAAGATGTCGTAACACATAAAATGACAATTTTTAGTATATTGTGTATCCTTTTTTTTATAGTTCTACTGTATGCAAGGACTAGACATTTTTACTATATATTTCATACATGTTGTGTATTTATACAAATTTTAAGCTTTGGTGTTCAATAGTTTCTTAGTAAAAGGTGTATAAATATCTCAAAATGCAATGCCTTTTTTCGTTGCACGTAGATTATTACATACATAAAAATACATAAAATTCATGTTCAAAAACATAAAAACAGATTTCTTGTGATTTTGAATACAATTAAACTAATATTTAAAGGAAGTTTTAATTCTCATGGTAAAATAAATTGTGTTTACAGGTGAATATATAAAACACTAATGAAACTTTTTGAAATATCGTATAATCATTTATTACCAAAGCCATATTTTCATGTATTTACACATTTTTACATGATATTTATTATGCTTTATAGTCAAATTTGAAGTAATGTATCAGAACTGAAAATTCATCAAAAATTGATACAGAATTCGATTAAAAATGCAACAGCTACAAAAAACCTCGATAGCTTAAAAATAAAAAATGCTATATATGCATTTTCTGAGAAGCTCTAAGTAAAAGAAAAAACTAAATAGTCTTAACAAGTAATAGAGAGTAAGCTAATATTTAATAAAATAGGGCAAACACATGTTGTAATTCATTATTTTTGTGATGAAGTGCCTTTTTACATTAAAAATGCAATTTTCTCAAAATGATTGTTTTCAAACTGCGTGTACCTTTTTCACAGAATCTACTGAATGAATGTACATGCAATTTTTATTGCACATAAATAATATATAACTATATATACTGGAACTATTTTTTTGGAGATTTTCCCAAAATATTTTGCTGAAAAGCAGTTATCGTAAAAAATGACAATTTTCAAAAATTTCTTAGTGATACTTTTACGTTGAATTTCTTTAAAAAAAATAAACAAAATATTTGAAACATTTTACCATTGTATAAATAAAGAAATGTATGGAGAATTTACAGACATCATTTGAAGTTCTTATATTTAGCAGTTTCTGAGTGAAGGTTCCTAAAAAAGCTGCATTTAAGATTGTCGGTATAAGGGGTACCGACTACCCTTTAAAGTATATATATATAAGTTACTTAAAATATCTATTATTTAAAAGTAACATACACAAATTTTAATACTTATCTAAATCTAAATAGTTTATTTGATTCCATTTAACGTTCTATTGCAGCTTTATCGTCAAAGAACGTCATTATAGATTTCAATTTATAGTTAACATATGAAGGGGAGGGAGAGATGGCGCTGAAAATAATGATTGAAAATTGAATCCCAATTATTGAAAGTTTAAAAAGTACTGGTCAAACGTCATCGTTAAAACGTATAAAATTGCCAATCACGCCTATTGGTAGATTCATGAGGTAAATAATTTCATGTGTGAAAAAATTAACTTTGGTAGAAAGATTATAACGAAAATCCACTGGTCACATTCATTAGAATTTGAAATTAGTATAACTCCTCGAAAGAACGCGGTACTTAAAATTTGAATGTCGAACGATGGTTGCATTGATTAAATTAATTGTACCAAGTATCTCCAATCAGAGCTTTCAATAGAACAAAAACTGACAAAAAAGCAAAGACTGATAAAATTAAACTCATATTGTAAAGAAGGCGGGACAGAAAAAAAAAGGCAATTTGTACTGATTAAAATAATTCTGCCTTATATCCAATGAGAATTTTTGTTTCAATCTGATCAATGAATTTATGAGATCGTCTAAAAAAAGGCGACAATTTTGTAAAACCGGCTGAAAAATGATTACATTGGTTAAATTTATCGAAATATCCGTCCAGTCAGCGCTTCCTACTCTGAACCTTGCTGGCAATGATTCAATTCAAAATGATCTGACAAAATATTTTTGTTTTTCACTCCAATAGATCAATTCTGTAAAAATTCTGAGATTTAAGGCAGAATTTCACCCCAATACAAAAAACGTCAAAATATTTAATAATCAGTTTTTGTCTCCAGACTCAGTGGAAAAGTCTGGACATGTCCAAATGTGCAACAACAGAGTTAATATGTAAACCCGACTTACTGGAAGTTTTCTGCTCTTCGGGCATCGCATAGCCTTGCATATTTTGTGCAGAATATTAAACCATTTACAGGGACAATACAATTACATTCGCATCTACTTATCGATTATCTTTCAATGACAAACAAAATATCTGTATATTCGTGGGATATTGTCCTTCAATATGAATGTCCACCATGTAGTTCAATTTCTGAAATGCACTTACATTTAAAAAAAAAAAACAATATTTGCTTCATAAACTTATGTCTAATTAATTAAACCTTATCTTTTAAGTTCATTAAAAATAAAAGGTTAGCAAAAATGTTATAAGTGTCATAATGGTAATAGAACACCAAATTTTCGAATTTTCATCCTCATACTTTTAAAGGAAATCATGAAATATCAAAGTATTTAAGAAACTTTCAAATTAAAAAAATACCTTTGCATTCAATTGATGTTCAAAGCATGGTTTTCCGTAATTTCGCTCATCCACGTAGCAAATATATTCTGCTAATTAAATAAATTATAGTTTAAAAAAACTAAAAAACAAGATTCTATGGTTAATAGAATTAAAATGTAAAAAATAATTCTTAAATAAGAATAAAATTATTAACGTGAAAATCAATGTCATTGTGGTATAAGCGTGGGATGCTCTATATCAATTGTAATAATTTCTTACTAATTTTATTCCGAAATACAGAATTAGAGTAAAAATGTAAATTAAAACACCCCACGATTTTACCAAAATGAGATGAATTTTTTTGTTAATCATTTTATTCTTATAAAAGAATTATTTTTCACTTTTTAATTCCAGTAACTATAAAAACGTGTTGTTTAGTTTTTCTAAGCTATAATTTATTTTTCACTTTTTAGTTCGCTCTAAAATAAAAACGTGTTTTTTTTGGTTTTTTTTTAGTTTTTTAAAGTATTATTTATTTATTGATGAATTAACCTTAAATGCAGGATTCTTTAGAAACTGGAATACCATTGACATTCTATCAGTGTATAGATACATCCTGATGAATTTTTTTTTGCTTGCTGTATTTTTATTAAATATGGTCGCTTTCGCTTTAGGTTTGTAGCTTAATCTTTTACTCAAAAAATCTGGAATTAGTCACCAAATCCGTAAATGTGATCTGGAATTGGAAAATCGCTAATCTTGATGATTCTGATCAGGACAATTGAACGATTATTACATTATTGTATTGTCATTGATCCTTGACAAGTACGCAAAATATTGAATCAATCTAACCTTTTGCACTAATAAAAGCGTGTTAAAAAGGGAAACAAATGTATTTCAAACAATTATTATTTTTATTACAACAGTGATACATCTGCTAAATTAATAGTTTTCACCAGCTTGACTGTTTTTACTTTTCAAAAAGCTCTTTAGAGAGGATATTCGTATAAAACACGAAAGGCACAAAACATGAATAAAATTACATGTTTTCTAATGAGAGACGTTATATGATACCATCATTGTACTATGAGGTACTCATCTTTCTATTCTCTACTTAATACTGTAAGGTTTTTCTCTCTATTTATATAAAGAAAAATTTTCCTGATGCTGTAACAAATTTATAAGGTACAGGTGCTAAAAATGGGTTGTAAAAAGTTGAATTTAGCAGAAGTGAAGAACTAAGAAAGATTTGCCTAGAGAGTTCCCCTTACTTCCCAGCGCGTTCTCGAAAACTCTGCTTACATCATAGATCGTGATGTTATAGATTTCTCCAGTATTTTCCAGAAGCATCCATATGGTCGCCAAGTTTCTAAAATTGATCACCATTATTATCGTCATGTCACCAAATTTAATCGTCAAAAATAAAGTCAACATGGCTGTAGTGCCAATATTTAGACAAGTTTCTATTGAGGCGTCATTAAAATGTAAGGGACGGCATTGTTTGTGAATATTACCATTTTTATCATAAAATAAATACAACAGAACTACAAATACATGTAAATTACAATTTTACAATTTGAGCAATGAGCATGAATAGGTACGTAATCTGTACCATGGGTATTGTTTAGCCGTTAAAATCCCCTAGTTAAGCTATAAAAATAAAAATATAAATTAAATTAAACTAATTTTCTTTAATATGAACGAAGAAAATAATATAGATTAATGCATTCTATTCTACAAGATACTTAATTAAAGTTTCAATTCATAACAGTTAATACCTTTCACAGCACTTCCTATCAGTCAGATATTTTAATGAATATTATATTTGATCTTTCTTTAAACATTTTATAGCAAAGGTTCATGAATTCTTGATTCCAATTCTACTCTAAATATGTTGTTTTTATCGAACTGTGCTCGTGATAACAATGAAGTCTAGAAACTGCATTAAATTATTGCAACATAGTACATGCCTAAAAAGACATTAACTCATTAGACAATCCATTCGACAAGGCAGAAGTCATCAACCAATTACTCCTTCGTTGAAAGAAACTTCCAGATGAATAACTTTTCCTTTTCAGAGCTCTTCGCATTCATTAGTGCTCTTAGCTCGTTAACGTGCTTTTAAGCTTCAAACCTAAGAGCTGACGGAGATCCAATCGTTCGAGCAATTAATGCCTTTTGAAACTCAACTCGGTGATATTTAACACACTTTCCCTATCTTCAATCAGACTACAAATCTAAATATGATATTATTCCATTTATTAAAACATTACTCTTGTTTTCGTTATCGGATTTGTCGCCGAAGAGAGCTTAAAGCGAAGATACAATTTAACAAATGTTTATGAACCTTCCACGCTTCACTTAACAACTCTTGGAATTTGTCGCCTTTTGGTTCATTATATCGTTTGATTGATTTGTTTTGTCGGATTGTTGATATAGAAATGAAATTTGTTCTATCAAAGTGGTTAAATATGAGATTATTGAAATATTTCTAGTAAGAGGTCCATGAAGAAGTTTTGAAATATAAATTAGTCTTGTAATTTGGAGGAGTTTGAATTATTATTTACTGTAAATTGTCAATTAATTCTTGAAATATAGTTGTATTAGCGTGGCATTTCTTAACTTTCAATAAAAATGAATCATTTTAAATTAATACTGCATAACTTGACTTCAATGATCATTTTTTCAAAACTTTACTTTCAAATTTTATAGATGTATGTGTAATAATATTTCCTAAATTCTAATTATTCAATCTTTGTGTTTGCTTATGTGGCAATAATAAATAAACATGCACTCAAATATATGATTTTAGTGTTTTCGATACTGACTATTAATATAAATTATAACTAGTAACAAAATTATATTAGGAACAAATTTGTACACTGATGGTTTATTATGTGTAGAAATTTTATGCATTTATCGTATGTTAGCTATGTTTCTTTTAGTTAACTATTAATTAACGTTATAAGATTAATAACATTACTGACCGGGTTTAATTATAATTCTATTTATTTCTAAATGCATAATAATTAACTTTTGCAAATGATTATGTGTTACAAGTTTGTTATTATATTACTACATAGTAATATGCTTTTAATTAATTATCACCCACTGCTAAAAAATTAAGAGAGCACATGATTTAACGAAATTACTTAAATATTTCTTCTGATAACTTACGTAAAATAAAATATCCATAGTCTAAGGTGTTGTGTAAACGGAAGCAATCTTTATACGCAAACCAACGTTCACCACGTCAAAAATTAGAAAAAGGATATAAATGCAAAAATTGTGATTTCGTAGAAGCTGCTGTGTTCATTGACTCAAAGGCGAAATTGAAAATTTTGTTGTCACCCTGAGACTAGATGACTGGAAAATGTCACAGTTCACTTCATTTACCGTGTCCCTGGTTTGGCGTATTATCAGAGATTGGAATTCGAGCAAACTTTAAGATGTGTAGCGTACGCTGTTGAAATAGCTAAAATTGTCATTGCAAGACTGTAGAATCGATGCAAAGAAACAATCCAAATTTGACGTTGGCAATTCCAAAGTCATCCACATGCTAACCACAGTAGAAAATGACCTACATGTCTAGTTAACTACTTGCCGAAACAGAACAGCCAATGCTACACAGATTCAAACACAGTTTCTCTAGGCAACATTACCTAAGGCTTCAAACGAAGAAATCCGAAACAGGCTTCATGCAGTTAGTATGTATGCACGAAGGTCAATTGTGTGTATTCCGTTGAAAGCAAGACAACGTGCAGCCGGAAGAAAGTGGCTTCTGAACGTCGAGATGGAATGCAAAGTGATTGGAGTCAAATGTTGTTTACGGATAAGTCCAAATACAGCTTAGACTATGACCATACGTTTTTTGGTATAGCGAGAAAGGGGAAAACGAAATAACTTTATATGCATTCAGGAAAGATAACATTTCAGAAGAGGTGGTTTGATGGTAAGAGCTTTAAACAGCATAAAAGGACATACTGACCTGCATGCCATTCGGAATAGCAATTTGACGGGGCTCACAGGTATGCAGACGAGTTCCTGAGACCCCATGATGTGCCTTAGTACTAGATCGTCTGGGAGTTCAATTACCCTTAAACATCCTACGGTGTCATTTTGACACCACGACTAAAATATATAAAATAATTGTTTTAACTAAATAATTGCAGAACGAATGTTCAGTAGGGTTTAGTTTTAAGACTTTTTAATATTATTTCATGAAATTTACATATTTTATGAACCTTTGTAGCATAAGAACTGACGTTGACATTATGTTTCGCGAAGCTTGTTGGAGACCACTGCTTTTCGCAAAACATTTCGAGTCGCAAATCTGTTAGGAACATTACTATTACTCGGTATCCATTTTGTGTCATCCCTAGCGATATATGTCTATCAGGATTTACTGGAATATAATCATTTATATCTGTTTTCTCTTCAAATTCTTCGCAGTCACTTTCACTCAATTTTATGTCTTCGTCGTATTCTAAATTAGGGCCGATTAATTCTCAGAAATCTCTCGCAATAAATTAGCAATTTCATCAGGGCTTAGAATTTTTCTATGAGCCACCGTTTCAGGATGTCTGCTCTGCACCAGGTTCAAAAATTAAATGATTTATCATTATTATTTTTTTTTATGGAGAGATAACCAAATTATAACCAACGAAAGACTTCCGCACACCAATTTTAGAAAAGTACGATTCGTTTCCCGTTAACCCAATAACACTGCCTTCAAGGTCAAATAAATGTGTGATAGTACTTTGGAAAGATTGTTTTACTAATAGTAATGATAAATCGACATCTATTTATGATGATAAATTGCCTTGGTGTCGAAATGACATCAGCGTACGTTCTAGGTTTTTTAGTTGTAAAATTTCTCCTAATTAACATAGAGCCACAAAACTTTTACTGTGTAATTACCACGGAACATAATTAAAAGTCAAGAAGCATTTTCAAATTCCCGTCAAAAATGCAGAAATGAAAACAAACTGAACATGTTCCGGTGTCAAATTGACACCAATGGACGATCTAGTGTTGAGTTGCAACCACTGGCGATTGCTTTCTTTTAATGCAGGATAATGCTAGACTTCAGACAACTTGGTTTATGAAGAACTTTCTTCAAGAGGTAACAATACAGCGTATGATTTTTTTCAATAGGGCTGCGAATTGATACGTTCATTCTTGCAGACCTAGTACATTACCCAGGAACTGGTATATTTTTTAGTGCGGTACGATATAGGCGATATCAACTGCCGCAAAGAATTTTGAGTCCCAGTATCCTATCCAGAGAGACACACCTGAGCTCTGACGATATACGAACTTGTTCTAGGAATTTAATTCTGCCGAGAGCTACCAAGCCAAACATTCACTCAATGGATCTTTTACATGCTGCTCGATTATACGACATAAAGGCTGTCAATTTTCTGCATCATGAAAATTCACCGACTATGACGGAATTCAAACCCACAAACTTAAAGTGCAGAAGGTCAGTGACAAACCAACTACGCCAACAAGCCGAAAAGCGTATGTAATGGACTAGCATGCTCTCCTGATTTTTATCTGGACCACTCGGATGACGCGTTGTCGAAAGACCAATGTCTGTTGTTACTAGGAGAAGAATCAGACCTCATCAAGAGTTTAATCGTGTTCCCTAAAGTATCATCAATAACTTCGTTGCATCTATGCAGAACAGGTGAGTGACAGCCTTAGCAGTATGAGGGGTCATATTATTAAGCAATCAGGGATTTTTTTACATTATATGCAGCCAAATTGTTGCCTTAAATCAACATTTCCTGCTCCTTATATCAATCCAAAGAAAAGGTTTCCATATAAATATTTTTGCTTATTTTTGGTCAATACTGTGTTTTGTTACACTTACATACGCTATTTAATGTCCATGCATCGCTATCGTGATATGGTTTCTTCACATTTTGCTTGCTACCGTAATTTTTTTAAGCAGTGATTATGGTTATATTCAGTTTTCAAAATATTTTAAAAAAAAAAAAAGAAAGGAAAAAAGAAAGGTATATATTTTTATTAAGATATTTTAAATTAAAAAAAATAATATTTAATTTTATGTATACATGAAAACAAAACTACAAAAGAAGGAAACATTTGCGAATATCGGAGCAAACATCGGATAAGCAAGGGGAAATTATTTTGAAAAAATTATACTTACAGAATACTAAAAACAAAAACATATACCAACGAAAAATAGTTTTTTTTTATAATAAAACTTTTTTTAAAAAACACCTTTAAAAAATAAATTGATACATGTTTTTTTAAAAAGGAATATTTGGGTACAAAAAGAAAAAAGCAAAAAAAGAAATATAAACCAAAAATTTCGGGGTTTTATTACTTAGCATACGGTATTATATATATATTGTAAACTTTGTAAACACTTAAAGTTATTTAATTATAAGTACAGAAAAATTAATTTGTAAGAAGTTCTTTATAAAATTTTAAAAAGTCTTATTTACAGTAATAGGTAGAAACTAAATAATAGTAAAGAGTTTATATTCATACAGATTATAATTTTATTTAATCAAATTTTATCTTTTTTTACTTTTACTTATGTATTACAAAATGCTAATATTTTAAGGATAGAAGCATTTAATAAAATTGTATAGATTTTGTGTTTATATATATATTTATATTGTACCAAAATCCAATTTAATTATCAATACGTCAAATTCTTTATTTCTAAAAAAAAGTCACTTTCCCTCTATTTATGTTTACATTTAATTGTTATGTGAGCCCGTAATCTTCCCAACTTTTAAAATAAGTCTCAGAAAAATTGGCAAAAAAAAATAAAAGTTGAGTAAAATCCCCTTTTTAGAATAAAGCAAAAGCTAGTAATCAGATGACTTTCGAAATATACTTTTCCTTAACAATCTTGAAAATAATCTCTAGATCATGCGGACTTACCAAGAAAGCAATATCATTTTCTCTGAAGAGTAAAATCGGCTTCAAGAAATTTTCTTTGATAATTGCCAGATTAGTAAAGATGGCATAACTCAATCCCCTTGAATGCCATTTTTTTTTTCATTCTTTGCTTTTCATTTATTTTCAGAAAATATTATTAAATTTAATAAAAAGAGGTTTTGGATTAGATTTTTTTTCAATTGAGGTCCCTTTTTAAAACAAGAATTATTCATTTTCAATATGTTTTTTATGTTTTTGTTACCTATAAATAATAAAAAAATTACAGGAATGTAAAATATTAATAATAAGCATTAATCAGGCATTTTGAGTTTCGTGTGTTCTCTTTAAATTTCTTGTAGTTTATGAATTAATACCGTTTAGTGTACATCTTTTATTAACATATATGTTTTTTTATATAATACTTGAAATAATTATGAAATACATGTTTACCGAATTCCCCGATCTTTAATTAAAAAACTGAGATGTTGTAATGATTAATTTTTAAGTCCTTAGATTTACTCTAAGACATGATATATATATATATATATACACTCGTGTAAGAGAATTTTCAAACATGATCGGTTATATCTAGAACTACTGGACCGATTTTAATGACATTTGATGTGTATATGCATTGATACAATACAAAACAAATAAACATTCATTAATTGCAATACACATGGATGATCGTATGTAGCCCTCATTGGAATTGGAAAGTATGAAACAGTGGTTTCAGAATAAACAAAATAAATAGGTTAATAAGGGGTATGACCCCCTCTTACAGACCTCCAAGCGTTATGTCATGTTTGAAATAAGTCAGTTTATCAGTTCTTGTGCCAATTGGTCCAACTCATTCAGCAACGCGATTTTCATTCCTTGGATGGTTCTCGGAGGGGGGTTGCGAGTTACAATTGTTGTCCCCAGAGCGTCCCAGACATGCTCTATTTGTTTAAGGTCTGGAGACCTAGTTGGCCCATCCATACAGCGAATATTCTAACTCTCTAGAAATTCGTCGATCAGAAGAGCTCTATGTGGCTTGCTTTATCGTTCATTGAAATGAACTCAGGGCAACATGCACCCCTGAAAAGAGGAAAATAGGGCTTCAAGACCTCATCCGTATACCTCACACCAGTCACAGAGCCTCTTTCAAAGACATTGATAGGTGTAAGGCCATCCAACCGGAGGCCTGACTAGACTATTAAACTTCCTCTGCCATAATTATCGATTTCACATTGGAGGATAGGTAGCGGGTCCCTGATTCTCTCAATAGGAACGTACGGCAAGAATTGGTATTTAGGCTGAAACAGGACTCATAAGTGAACAGAATGGTCGCCCATCGGTCCATACTCCATTCTCTATGATTTTTGCACCATTTTGAACGGACTCTCCTGTTCGTAGACGTGAGCGGAATACAGGTCTTCTGGGAAACAATCCTCTCTTATGAAGTCTTTTTGAAACAATCACCCTTGATACACGGGTTTCTGAGACTGCATACAAATAACGAGAGAGCTGAGAAGCAGTAGCCCCTCTGTGACGCATCGTTGACCGCTCTGTTACGCAGGTTCGTCGTTGATCACACCGTTGAAGATGCTCCTGTCTGTGATGCAATGTCAAAGGTAGCCGCACCCATGATCTCAGAGCTGAGAGTCCATGCTGCTACGAACGTCGTCGAACTGTTCGTGCAGATACTTGTTGTCTTGAACGTCTTGTTCTTCTTAACTAAAGACTCGTGACGTAGATGCACGATCCTTTAAGGCCATGCGGCCTCCTTGGCAGCTAGTGATAAGGCCGTCGAGATCCAGCACCGCATTCCATATAACCGACCTGAACCCATTGATTCCATGTTCCACTAACAGTCAATGAATCTCGTCCAAAGCAATCAAAATTATACGTTATGATAAACCACAATTCAGGTACGCTACAATTCGACCTTTATCAAATTCAGAAACGTGCTGGTACACCTTCCTGCTTCTAACACGAGGCATCACAACAACTTTTTCACCAAATAACAATGTTCAAATAAAATTTGTGTATGAGAAACCATTTAAACAATTTCCTCATTTAAAGGCATGGTGCAACCTTCGCGTCTTTGTCTAAATGCACTGAAAAGCTAATCATTTGCATATCACTGCACCTTCTTCCTGTCGTTCAAAATGCCCGTCTGTAGCATGTCGCCTTCTTGGTGTAGCAATTTAATGGGTAGTAGTGTATATAAGACTCTTAAATAAACTGCTGGGCATTAAAACTGAAACACCAGAAAGGAACAATCTGATAAATGTCGGAAGGACATAAAAAGAAGAAGAGGTTGGATTATGTGAATAATTAGTTTTTCAGCGCTGTTGGGAGATGCAGGAGAGTGAATCGACATCTGAAGTACTACATAAAAGAAAAGTTGTTTAGTGAACTTCTTATACTAAAAGCTCTTTATACTGTCGGACATTGCTCGAAATGAGGTATTATGCCTCGAATAAGAAATACTTTCCAGTAAGTGTCGGGATTCTATAGAGACGGGATTATTGCCTATCTACAGTGTGGATTAACGGTTCCTGATATCGTCTGTCGCACTGATGGTAATTCAACCCCTACCTTGCTAATATGGAACCAATGGGTTGCTGAGATTAATCCTGGACAGCACGCAGGATCTCCACACTTTACCATGACTAACGCCTGAGAGGACAGACATATTGTAAAGTTGGCTCTGCAAAACTATTCAAGCACATCACGGACCACTGGTCGGGAAAAGGGCATGTATGCACTATGTTCAGTATCAGCTCAAACGGTACGATGACTTTTGCAGCAGCGTGAATTGTCAGGGTGGGAACTATCAATTTGTATTCCTTCAATAATGCAGCACATAGAGAGATGGTAACTGTGGTGCACCGAAATAGAAAGCTGGATCTACAAAATAAATTTTGTTGTGCTATCTCTTGTCTTTCTTGGTTTTGCATTTACGGTGGTCAGCAATGTATTATGGAACACACAGCTTAGTGGACACAGTTTGATATGGGTCTAACTGCACAGCAAACGTCCCACTGGCGTATCTCTGTGGATCAAGTTTTACTGTCAATATACCTATAGTGGGCCAAGGAACATCGAAATTGGCCCATGGATAATTGGAAGAGTTCTAAGAACCTAATTTATCACGGTCAGGGAGCCGTCTTTCGCAAACGTTTTTGCCCATGTATAGAAGTTATCCCGCATAGGGAGGATATTTGTTTTTAGGATGTTCTTGGGTTGCTCTCGGACCCTTAGTTGTAGTAAAACATACCATGAAAATTGCAGACTGATCTGAGCATAAGTATGTATCAGTTTCACCATTACATGACCTCTGTTTTCCCAACTGGAAATGGAATAGTTCAGCCATCCAACACCCCATGTTACAAAGATCAAAATGTGTAAGAGTGGTTTGATGATCATAACAATACATTCCAATAACTGCCCTGTCAATCTAATTTGCTGGATCTTAACACGATAGAGGCAATTTGGGCTTTCCTAGAAAGTTAGCTCAAAGATCAAAAACCAAAATGTCCGAATATCTTTGTGTGACTGCTGCTTAGATATTTGGAGCAACTTTTCTCCAGTTATCTACAATAAACTTGTGGTATCCATGTCGAGGCGAGCTGCAGCAAAGTTAACCGCCTAGGGTGGTGAAACGTATTATTTAGTAGGTCTTCATAATGTTTTGTATCTTCGGTGTATGTAAAAATCCCATATCGCAGTGTTTGTCCGCGATGAACGAAACTACTCAATGGATAGCTATATAATATTTCATATTGTGTATCATGTAGTCCAACTTGAGTTATTGAATAGTTTTTATCTCAATTAAAGACGTCAATATTTTGTAATAATAATAATTTAATTAAGGAATTTAAATAAAGGAGGAAAGCGATTCACTTTCTCACCCTCTCGCATTCTCTTGACATCTGCGGAACTATAAAGCGTACAGACTGGAAATTTAGTGGGAATGCTTTATTTATAGAGCAAAAATTCATTAACAACAGATTTTATGAAAATCAATCTCCAAAGAACATTGTGACGGCTTAAGGGGCAAAATATTCCTATGTTTGAGCTATTAAACCTACAGACTTGAAATTTGGTTGGAATATTTTTTTCGTGGAGTAGATATCCGCTGTAAAACTTTTTTTGTGCAGTAGACCACCAAGGGACGTTGCTAAGGCTTAAAAAGGTGCCATAGATTGATATTACCCTTTTTGAACTATTAAACCCTAAAGACTTAAAATTTGGTATGTATGTTTCTCACATGAAGTAGAGATAAATAACATTTTATCCTTCGGATTCTTCCTCATCCTTTTGAGCTATAATTAGGGTTCTTAAATCATACCTTAGAATAAATCAGCTGCATAGAAAAGGAAAAAGGATCTTATTACAAAATACACTTCTGGCCACCGTAAATGCAACACCCTGAAGGAAGCATGCAAATAAATTGAAGTTTAAAAAAAACTGCTCACAGAATAATTAAGTACAGCCTATATTTATTAAAACCAGCGTAAAACACATATTTAAATATATAAAAAATATATAAATA
Organism: Trichonephila inaurata madagascariensis; assembly: GCA_019973955.1. Lineage (NCBI taxonomy): Eukaryota > Metazoa > Arthropoda > Arachnida > Araneae > Nephilidae > Trichonephila > Trichonephila inaurata. The sequence goes on from BMAV01013353.1 coordinate 21,978, forward strand.
AATGAAAATTACATTTAACTGAACTTTTCTTGGGCGTTTTTTATTTTATTTATTTTTTTGTTCATATTCTTCAATACTGCAAAAAAATTTCGGAGAATTAAATGCATCACAGTTTTATAAATACACACAATTCAAATTAAAAAAAAAAGTACAATTTTAAAAGAAGAAAAGAAATGTCTTTTTTTGAAGAGTTTTTAGCTATTTTTAGATATTTTTAAGAATTTTCTACTTTTCTTCTTTATGTGAAACTAATTTTCTTCTGTATACATTGGTGAATATTAAGCAAAAATTCTTCGAAGCCATCTGGTTTCTGAATTAAAAAGCTAATCAAGTTGAAAGCTGCGTTGAATTCAGCGAATTTTTTCCAGCTTTTTTTTCATGTGTTTCATTTTTCATTGGGTACATAAATCTCAGTCTGTAATTATGCTGAATACTTTAACCTTTAGTTTTTTGAGTAAAAACATATCCTAGGTTTTTATTTTAGGAAAAATAATATTATCAAAAAAATTACTGTGCGAAAATAAAATAAATAGGAAAAAGCTACTTTTTGTAATAATAACATTTGTTAGTGAACTCAATGAACTCGTAATTTGTTTCTGTATGACTAAAAAAAATATTTGTGTTTTTTTTTTTCTTCATACTTTTTTTTTCCATTCTTAATAATGCACGATATGGCACGTGAAGCGATACATTGATATTACTGAAAGATGCGTATTATTAAAACTATACGTGAAATTTAAATTGAGTAAATTAGAAAATTTCAAAGATTTTGAGTATTTAAGTATTTGAGTATATGAGTATAACGTTTAAAAAAGAAAAAAATTTTCGGTTAAATAAACGACTGTCAGTCTAAAAAATAGCTAATACGTTAATTTTTTTTTTAGTATATGGAAATATTGATTTTGAATTTTTTAATCAAAATGTATAAATAAGTCTTTTTTCATTATTTTTGAAGCAGTATTATTTTTTTTTTTTATACATGAAGTTTGATTCAATTTTCAATTAATAAGGAATTTCAAAAGAGTTTTATGAAATATTTCTTCATGTATTCAGTATTTTTCTGTATAGGCCTACGACTAAAATATTTTTCAATCACGATGATCACATAACCAAATGTAACTGAACTAAGAATGGATTTATAAAAGGATAATATATATATATATATATATATATATATATATATATATATATATATATATATATATATATATATATATAAAAAAGGGAAAGGGCCCACTGAATTAGGGATGGCAAGAGCAAGGCAAATTGTGTAGCCATGTACATCATTTATGCACAAGTGAGGGTGCTGCGGTGACTGCATATATTGCACGTACTGTGGCTCTTCTGAATTAGTTGTTGGAATTGCCACTATGAGGCAATTGCCTGAATTAGACGCATTCGTCTGTGGACAAACTGTGGGTGCGTGATACATGAGCCATTGAATTTCCGAAATCGTCAGACAGCTAGGAATTTCTAGGTCGACAGTGGCAAGAGTGTACCAAGAATACATGGATGGTGGGCTGAAAACCAATTTCACAAACGCAAAATGACAATTGCCTTTAATTGCGTGGTATGAGACGGCTAGGCGTTTTTGGGGGAGCCAGAAAAAGAAACATTAGCTCAAATTACCACCCGATTAAATGACTTAGCAGTCGTACAGTCCAACGGGGCTGAGCAACCTCGCCACCATAAGGGTTTGGGAAACCCTCGACCTACGAGTTATCAGGGGCCCAAAACCCGCATCGGGGGGCACTTTGTCTGGGCAAGAGGCACAGGCGGAGAACAGAGGATCGGTAACGAGTAGCTTGGAGTGATGAGTCTCGATTACGACTATTTAATACCGACGGGAGGGCATTATGGAGGGAAATATGGCGTCAGGTTCATAAAGTCATGGATCCTGCATGCCAGGTTAGAACAGTGCAAGAGCAAGGTGGCTCAATCATGGTCTGGGGCATTTTTGTGGGTTTGGGATCTTGGGGGTGTTAACCTCCATCAAGATTCGGTTGTAGAGTTGATGGATAGTCCTTTACATCCGTTTTTGCTGTTCTGTTATCCGCACAGTAATGGAGTTTTCCAGCAAGACAACTGTACCTCTCACAAGTCTCAGTTGGCTACTGATTGGTTGGATGAATCTTCCTCTGAATTTTCTGTCATACATTGCCCATCTGGAAAACCAGAAATAAATCCTTTTGAGCTTCTTTGGGATATTTGCGACAAGACGTGAAAGGCCATCGTAGTGCAGCAACGACGAACATCACTGAATTATGGACAGCTTTTCTAATATTTGGGTTTTACGGGGAACGCGTTTCAGAAATTTTAATCTATTCCTCGTCGTGTGGCAGTCGTTATCAAGGCCAGAGGAGGTTCAACTCGTTCCAAAGTAGATATCCCTAATTCGGTAGCACTTCAGTCCATATATGTATGTTGCATACACGTATTATATTACAATTTTACTTCAGTTTTATTAATTATTGAATATTCATATCACTTTAGTAGAGAATATTAACTATATATATATATATATATGTAATAATTCCCTCTCAAACATCCTTTTAACTCTCTATTTTTTTAATATTTAAAAAAAGTTTTTTAAATTTTTTGGTTCAAAATAACACTTAAATCTTAATCGTAATCAACTAGTATCCGAAACCCCCGTCCCACCCATTTTAACCCAAACAGAGTTCTTTTTTTACCCCCGGGTATTGCGAGATTGGGGGGACCCCTTTTCTGCATCATGGCCAGCCGGTTTCCGCTTTGATTGAGCCTATTTGTGTTTTTTTTATGTAGGATGTCGCTGCTGCTTGTACCTTTGTCTGTTTTGCTTTCGCCATGTAATCGTTGAAGTTTGTGTCTCCAACTCGTCGTCTTGAATACTTGAATATGTGTAAATAGCTGCAACCTTTATGTCTTTGTGTGAACAAAACTACTTTTGTGAAGTCGTATCGCTTTGAAGTTTCAAATGAAAATAAAGAAAGGTCAAACGCAATCTGGTTTTCGACATTCAAAACAAATTCAACAACACTGGCCACTACCACACACACACATAAGTATTAAAATATATATATATATATATATATATATATATATATAATTTTAATCCGGGTTTTCTCTTTTCCCTTTATTGTATTTTCCTACGTCTTTTTGTTTTTTGGGAAAAGGGTTGATGGATGTTTATCTCTTCTTTGTAGAGAATTAGCCTATATATATTAAAAATAAAGCAATGGGAGTTAATGCTTATAAATTGAACTACTTTTGTGTTACAGGTAAAGAAAATAATTATGCTTCACACATATTTAATAAAAAAATAATTTTTCATACAATAAAATATACTTTCTATATGAAGCAATTTAATGAAAATATAAGTAACTAATTTAAATTAGAAGGAAATACAAATCTATGTAATTAAGTGTTATGATTCCATCAAGCAAATCCTAGTTGTTAATAAAAATAACAGATCAATATCACATAGAAAATACATATTTTTTTTTTATTTTATGTTAGTTATGTCCATGAAAGGTTTTATCTTTTGTATCATATTGTTATTCATTTAAGAATTCTCTATTTCAATGCATGGTGTGTTTATCATACAGCGGCACACGTATTTAATACATTAAACTATATTTCAGAAATGATGCTGTCAAACTTATGTTTTGAATCAAAATGATTGCATTTCACAAGGACTCTGATGATTCCTTTAACTCGTTAAAGACCAAGTTTCAATCCTTTTCTTCAAAACAAGAAAATAAAATCCTTTCATTTAGTTTTAAAAAAGTCACAGTAATTCTAAATAAATTAATTTCTTATCAACAACTAAAGCATGAAAATTAAATTAAAAACTTTTGTTGAACTGAGAAATAACCGGAACAGCGTTTTAAATAAAATTTAGAATTTAATGCTTGAGTTTAAATTTGTTAGGGGGAAAGTGACTTTTTTCCCCAAGTTTTCCTATTTTATTTCATTTCCCCCTTCTAAAAAAATACCCAAAGGAATGGCTCATTCCCCCCCTTTTTTAAAGAAAAAGGAAAAAATGAAATGAATTTTTAATTTTTTGTTGTTCGTCAGCTGTTTCAAAAAATGTCTTATTGAAGGATTGAAAAATATCCATGTTTTATGTAAGCTTATAAAGTAATGTATAAATATAGGGAGATTCAGATTAATAAATCTTTTCGTTTATACTCTCAGATAATTCTATATAAATAAAGAAACGTAGAGATTTGTTCGAATAAAAAACAATATCGTTTACACGATATATAATTCATATTAATAAATAATTTATTTTAATGTTTTTGGAAAAAATTTAAGTTAATCACTTCAAAAATTCTTAATTGAAAAAAAAAATGTTTTACAATTTGTCCATTTTAATCCAACTACATGGGTCACTTTAAACTACACAATTTCATATTTTCTCAACTCTTTTTCTTACTAAATAAGCTCATACACTGAGAAACAAAGAGTTAAATGCATTTAAATGTAGTAGTCAATGTTAAGGTATGAAAAATATGAAAAACCGTTGGAGCTTTGTAAAATCCCATCGAAACGTCTGAAGTTATCTGATAAGCCTATTATCTTCCAGGTGACTAGCTTCACTCTGTACTTTTGGCACAACACTCCCTATTCATTAATGTTCTCACCTCATTGGTAAGCTTTTAAGCTTTAGAGTTCAAAGGGTTGTATTCTATTCTTTAGATGCAGTTAAAGCCTTTTACAAGTTAACTCGGTAATCCTTGATTGGCTCTTGTTACATTCAAATTGATTTAAGTCTAAGCATGCATTCACATCCTTAATCAAATTTTGTCTCATTATCACTTAAATACAACTATCATTATATAATATGCAGCCAAATAATTAAACATCAAAGTGTAGTGTGATATAATAACGTTTTAAAGTTTTCTTTAATAATAATAATAATAATAATATAGTATACATATATATATACAGGGGTGGCAAAAATAGTGAAAACTCTTGGCAGTTGGTATGTTTTTGTTTGTTTTTATAGAAAACTTTGGGGTTTCAGAAAAAAGCAAATTTTTATATAATTATTAACAATCGGTATACATTTGATACTGGTGATAGCAGTGAGTTTTCAGTATTTAGTAAGGTAGAATTTATATTTTATTACAGCTTCACATCTATATCTTTCATTGAGCTGAAAAATAGATTTAAGCTCTTCTTTGTTATTACATGATGCCAGAAAACAGTTAAAGTTCCAATTAGTTCCCTTTTACAACCTTTGACAATAAATCAGGTGAATAGTCCTGTAATGTTAAAGTACATGAAATATTGACAAAAGTTACTTTACTGCCCTTCAAAATAGTCACCTCCTGTAACTATACACCCCTGATATCTGCTATACATGTCCTGGAAACTTTGCAAAAAGTCTTCATTTGGGATGGAGTCCAAAGTCCTCGTCTCATTTCATTGAATGTCAGGAATATCGTCAAATATCTTTCCTTTCAAAAGAAGTTTTATTCGTAGGAATAGGAAGAAATCAGAAGGATTGAGGTCTGGAGAGTATGGAGGATGTTCAATTTGCTCCACCATCTATTTTTCTCGGAACTGTTTGATGATATTGGCTGTGTGAGGGCAAGCATTGTCGTGAACAAAAAAACGTGAAAAACGTTGCGCGTACTGGGGTATCCCCTACAGTTTTCACATCCTAAATACTGGGTAATGATTTGTCGAACGATTTCGCGGTTAATCTGCAATTCATCAGCTATTATGTACACAGTTAATTTCCTCATTTTCTCATTGTTTTCATCACTGACGGAGGTCCCCGGTCTTCCGCTACGGGTTTTGTCAGAAAAAACTTTCCGGCCTTTTAAAGAACAGGTGAACCACTCGTACACGCACTTCATGGAAAGTGCTTAATCTTCATGGACACGCACCAGCTCGTATAAGTTTCTTTCGGTGTCTTACCAAGCTTAAAACAAAACTTTAAATCGATCTTTTGTTCCTTCATTTCCCTGTACTCAGTTAAGAACCAAAGCACTGAACAAGCACTATGTGAAACAAGTCTAACATGGAACACAATAGGCACTTAATTGAACAATGGTGGGAGCCTTATGGTCAACACCTGCCTCTATGCATATGCAGCGTTTTGTTTTAACAGTGCTGCCAGATCGGCCTTTCTAACTTCATTCACCGAACATTATTTTCAAAGGTTGTATTTCATTGATACCTCATTCAGACAAGAGTTTTCAAACAGTGCCACAAGTTTCCGATAGGACTGAGGTCAGGACTGTTTCCTATCTAGGAAACAGTGATATTTAGTCAAAAAACAATGGCATTAAATAAAAGAGTAGATTGGACACCTAGAAAGGGAAGTGTAGCGAGAAAGGTGTATGTTCTATGTTAAAATTGAGAAACAGGTGGGAGGTTCAGTGACTACATTTGGAAACTGAAAATTTTGTTTAAGATGGTAGGAGACATATTTAACTAAGGAAAGCAATAAATGACCTAAAAGAGACACCACATCTGATGATGACAAAAGAAAAAAATACCATGTTCTCCAAGATAATAGTATCATATTAACGGTCCTCAGAAGTTATCTGTTTGATGCTGGAACCTCTGTCAGTTCAAAAACAATCAGAAGAAGATTATCAGATGTTAAACTAAGTGGTAGAATTCCCCGAAAAAAGTCTTATCTCAATTCACAGCAGCGCTAAGGAAGACTACAATGGGCAAAAGCACACATTAATTGAACAAATGATTAGTGGTCACAAGTTATGTGGAGCGATGAAAATAAGATAAAATTTTTCGATGGTGATGGCCGAAAATATGTAAGAAGTAAAATATGAGAATTGCTTCATCCTGACAGTATCCAAGCAACTATAAAGTACCCCCATAGTTTTTTGATTTGATCATGTATATCAGCAGATGGTATCGGTCGTCTTCATATCATCGATTGGACACTTAATGCTAAAAAATACATTGACACCATTTTAGAACCCACACTGCTACCTTCCACCAGGGGCCCAATTACCAACAATCCTTCATTTACTCTTTTCACAAGATTCCGTTCCTAGCCACACTGTAAATTAATCTAAAGACTGGTCTCATTTTAAGTTCTTTGAATTCCATTTCTTGCCAGGAAAATGTTCTGACCACAATCCCATCGAAAACTTGTGGCACCGTTTGAAAACTCTTGACCGAAGGAGGTGTCCGTGAATTAAAAAGGCAACTAATTGAGGCTATATTTGCTTCTGCGTGTCATGTAATAGAGAAGGAAGAACTTAAAACTATTTTCAGCTCAATGAAACATCGATGTAAAACTTTAATAAAAAAAATTAAAGGCTATATTTATTTAAAGGCTATTATTTATTACCCTTATGCGCTGATAACCCATTTTTGTCGCTAGTATATTAGGTATATCATAGTTATTGCAGCATAACTTTTCTGCTTTGCAAATATTTGAATTTTGTTTTGAAACAAATTCAGTATTAAATTATCTTTAAAGTAATATAAAATAATTCGCATTTTGTGCAACGTGACATTTTCTATAAGCATACAAACTTGAAAATCATAACAATTTTCAAAAGTTTCTGTAATTTTGACCACAACTGTGTGTATATATATATATATGACAGGCCCCAGGCCTGCTGGTAAAATGAGGAAGCCATCATCTCTCCAAAAACTTCTTTATTTCGCTTCAATCACATAAAATCCAACATGGTGGTCCTTTGGCGCGCAACCGAGTAGAACAATAACAACACTTAGGACAAGAGTCACCAGCTAAGTCTTTTCAGTATCGTTTTTTCTTCGTCAGTGCTCGCTCCACCTTTTAAATAGGCTTATTTACTTATTTAACCACAAATCCTTACGCGATGGTAAAGAGTAGTCTTTTTTTATTTTACTTACTTAATTTTGAAGCTAAACATTTCAAGCCTGACATATATATATATATAAAATTTTTAAATTATATATATATATATATATATATATATATAAAGGCAAAAATAAGGGTAATATGGCTAAATGAATAAGAAGAAACAAATGCAAAAAGCGAGGAAATGGGAAAAGGATAGAATTAGCTAGGAATTAACAAGTTATTAAGTGATTTTGAAAATACTGGGAATGTTGGACAAATAAAGTATTTTTTATTTGAACTTAATAATATATATAAATAAATGATAATAGTTTTAAATTTAATACAATTATTGGATTAACAAATAATTACGGATCACACTTGGTCATGGATCTTTGCAAATATATTTTTAATACATTTTGTATATAAGCACACTCTAATGATGCTTATATTACAGAATATTGCACTTTAAATACAAATAAAACTTATAATGAGAAACATTTTTTCTAAAGTATTTTAGAAACATATGAATTCGTTTCCAATTAAAAATATATAATAAAGCGAGTATTCAAGTGTAATAAAAAAAATTTGTAAATATATATTGTGGAAAGTGAACTATATTTTATTATTTCCATTAGCAAGGTTCTGGTTGTTGAAGTGATGAGAAATCGTTTAGTATAAAGAAACAGCTTCTTAAGTAGCATTCGACAATTATTTGCAAGCACACACACATGTAAATAATAATGTACCACACTCTTAACGATTCAATCTCACAGTAAGCAAGAAAGAGGCAAAAATGGGTCTTACATAAGAAGAGGCAACAAAAAGTTTTGTAAGTCACGAGATTTCCGTGGATGGATTCTATGATTCGTGGAAAGATATCGTTCGATAGATTCTGATGTAATCTTACTCTTAAGAATGTAAACCGTTAAATTTCAAAAGATCGTGTAACGATTATCCGGTTTTGCAGGTTGCTAGTAACTATTTAAGTGCGAGTCCTGAAGGCAAGGATTGTAGGTAAGGTTGTTTAGGTAATTTAATGGGAATTATTACACACATATATGTGTGAAATAGTGTTAAAGTATGAAGAAACAAACATAAATCCAAAAATTCAACATCACTAAATAAGTAAATGAAAAGAAGTAGAAAAGTACAGTAACACAATAATGAGAAATTAAGCCTGTGAAATCAAAAACTAACTTTGGATTGAGGACCGAATAAAATGTTGTCAAACTAACTTTGTACTGCACCAACCTTTCCTCTTGGCGACTCATTACACTGATAAGGAAAAGTACAAGTAGAAAAATAGAAACAAAGAAAGAAAAGGTATTATAAAATACAATTTCAAATAAAAGACCAATGTAAGGTTTTGAAAATATCACAGATTTAAATATGCAGAAGAAGAGACATTAAATATACAGATATACAATAAAAACTACAGACAGATTTATATACATGAAAATTTTAAAATTAATGAAAAGCTACATTTGTGTAAATACAGATCTTCAATACAGGAAAAAGCGCATCATTCCAAATTAGATGTAAACTTAGGATATTTGTCATAAGTTGGTTTATAGGGTTATGTGCGTGAAATTTTAGAATGTGAGTCGAGAGAAGTTTAAATTAAGAGAAAGACGTTTATTTAATCTCAACACACACAGTCAGGTTGCAAACAAACTGATTCTACTTTTCCGGAGTGAATATGGAATCAAAATTTAACAAGACAATCAATATATTTATGGTTTATATATGTTTTTAGAAGTTTATAAAAAATCATAATCGAAGCAAAAGTGGTGAAATGTCTTAATATTTGTCTGTATTGTAGGTAATTAAATTATTTCGAAACAAAAAAAAGCATCCGACAAGAGGTAGAATTGAACACAATTTAAACGTCACACTTTGGTAGCGGAAGCAGCCTCTAGTGGTAGCGGTGCCGCCAAAGAAATGGCTTTCACTCTTGGGGGCTTGACATAACTGCAAATGGCTTAGCTGCCAAAATGCAGCCCATTTGAAATAAGCTTTGGTAATGCTGCGGACTTTAATAGGATTTCCTGAAATTTAGATATAATGATTTTTAACATTTTTCAAGTGAATACATATTTTTTATTCAATGTTAAAAGACGATTATTAGTTTTTATATGACAATATTTAGACATATATTGGCAAAGATGATTATTTTTAAATATGACCATTTAACAGTAAAATGTATATGTAAGAGCAAAAGTTCTAAGACCTTATCAACATACACCATCATGAAATTCAACAGATGTCCCTGTATATAATATCCACAGTATATATATATTTATATATAATCTCATTTCTTATCATGAATTTCAAGTTCAATATTTTCTTCAACGTGTTCGATACGTATTGATAAAAAAAAACACGTGTAACCAAACTGCACTTTAAATTGTCTGTCTTTATACAATTTTTAACAACATACTTCCCAAAATATTTGTATTTAAGCAACCAAATCCATATGGTGTTGCATTCCCTGTGACTATCATCGAGAATTATAAATGTGTAATAGCTAAACATTGATACTGAACACACAATTATTGATACTGAACAGAGGTATATATTACATTAGAAGGAATAAAGTGTATTTAACTACTTGATTCAATTTATCTTTAATTTCTAATTACATTGTGCTGAAATAGAGCAGAAATCCTGTATAATTCCTTTATGTTTCATCAAAGGTCTTGATAAAAACTTTAATTTTCTAATAAATATGCAGAGCAGAATTTCCTCTCCCTTACTCTTTCTCTGTTTGTAGTAATTTATTTTATTAATTGTTACTCTTTTTCTCCTTTTTTAAATAAAAGATTAAAAGTATTTTATTTGATTTATTCTGCTAATTCTCTTAGATAAGCACTAAGAGTCTCTCTGTGTGTTTGTTCTTAGCTGATAAAGAAACATATTATTTACCTTAAGAAATAAATTGAACTTAATTAAAGCTGCATTTAAAGCAAGGTAGAAGTATAGAAAATGAAGCATCATTTGTTAAAATAAATGAAATCAGTGGGAAGTGTGTTTTAGCTTGCATCAAGAGATCTGATTCTCCCCTCCCAAATTTGTTTAGAATGTTCCTGATAAAAATAACTATGCTTAGTGGATTAATTTGGCTGATTTCTCTCTCTCTCTCTCTCTCTCTCTCTCTTTTTCTTTTTACTTTCTAGCTCATTTTCCTGCTGTATTTAATTTTAGACCAAAAATTAGTGTTTGAAATCAATAGCTCTTGTGAAACAAATTATTCTTAATTACTAATTTATATCGTATTGGGACTTCTTCACACAACGCACGCTAAAAATTATATTTTTCCTTTTTATCTTTTCAACATGTTTCCACCGTTTTGTATAGAGTATATGAAAATTGAATTTCAAAATGATAATATTAAGAGAGAATGTGTGATTAGATGTTTTTTTCTTTTTATTTTTCATTATTACTTAATAAATCTAAGCATTAGTCTTGCACTTTACTCAGGGCGTCCCGAATGCCGAGTACAGTCTTGAAGGGGAGTTAGAAAACATCTTGAGGAGACATAATTACATAAAAAAAAAGCATGGGGTGTGGAAACATAACTCTAACGAGATAGACACAAAGACAGTAAGACCACAGCCCAGAATGTAGTGTAAATCGCTTTATTACACAAAAACAACAATAAATAAAACGTTTGACATAAATGCCTCACTGAAGGTGTTTGAAATTGTGACCATAGGCATATATGCACGCCCGATAGTAACGTGACATGGATTGGCTAAAATATTCGAAAATACCGGGCATTTCATTGATCATAGCAGCAACGATGGATATTCTTGCACTAGATCCATTTCAGAATTGACCGGTGTGTCGTACACAAGTCTCTTCATGGCACTCTAGATAAAACAAAATAGATAAATCAGGTGATCTGAGAGGCCAACCAATGGAAACCACCAAGCCCAATTCTCCTATGGGGAAATTTCCGGTTCAAATAGTCACATACATACCTTCCATAATGATATAGTGTACCATCATGTTGAAACCCCATGCGGCATCAAACAATTGCGAAGACATCGTTAAGGGGTTCCGAAAGTAACTCCTGTAGAAAGACGAGATACTGGTCAGAGTCTAGTCGAGGAGGTAATATCTATGGGCCGAGTAAACTATCCCTCACGATACTTGCCCACACAATAGTGAAGAGGCTCGTGGTCGAATGTTGTGTGGATTGCTTAAGGCACACATATGCGCGTTTTGCGTATTGAACACCCCTTCACGTGAAAATATTGCTTCATCACAAAACAACACGGTGCTGGCAAAGTGAATGTCTACCGCACTTTAGTTAACAAACTTCGATGCGAACGCGACACGTCGTGAATGATCATCTGGCTGTAATAACTGCACTCTCTGTACATGAAACGGTGGTAAGGCGTGCTGCAGTACACGGGGGCAGTTGTTCGTGATCTTCCGGTTGCAAAGGCAACCATCCGTACACTGGTACCGGGAAAATGGTTCACTGTACGCAACACACCCTCGTGAAATATAGGTGTTCGTGCTTTTCCGGAGGCAAATTGACTTTAATCGTGGTTCTGAAAGATTCATTTTCCTCCAGGTTCTGATGCACTTAAGCAAAAGTTTGATGAGAGGTTGCCGCCTCGTTGGATGTCTTTCCCCATAAAACCCGAACAACAGCACTTCAATTTTCGTTTTATGCCATTGATGAAAGGTATGTACGCTAACTCGGCTTTCGTATAATAATTCACGTTCATTGCACACTGTCTGTGTATGAAATGAGGAAACCACACGTGTCGTTTGTTCCCATGCATACCTATGCAACTATGGCTCTTCATGATTATGACGTTTCTACTCCCCTCCAAGTTTTTACGCGGCATTCAGGATCGCACTTTATTTACAATTTAATCCTCTTTAACCCGTGATCAACTGCGGGGTGTTCTGTACACCCCAGCAACAAGAAAGTCCTCCCAAGGATTCTAAAAAGAATGCACAGAACCACGAATTTTTCTGTAGCTGCACATTTTAGGTCATTGAACCTTCAGGCCTGATGCAATCCCTCTTTCTCAAATGATTGGAATGTAATGGCCTTAAAAAAGTTTATCGGGGGGGTTTTAGAACTCCCGCGAAGTTGAGCATTTGTATACAGTCTGCTCTGAATGTTTGGAAAATGATTAAAATATTATTTTTCTATATACTTTCTACTATCATTATCTCATTAATTATTAAGTATATTTGTTACTGGTATATACGTTTTATACTGGTTTATGAAAAAATATAAAATTATGTGTTTTAAAATAAAAATTTTGTATGTTTAGTTTAAATTAATATTAATCTTATTTGTATGCAATAAATTTAATAATTTTATTTGAATAATACAAAAAAACATCTTGTAATTCATAAATATGTATCATAATGGCTTAATTTTATTTTCATAATTAAATACATGTGTTAAGAGTTTGGGGTGTTATCTACACCCCGCGAGTAACGACGGTAGCAAAAACAGGCGCGAGTGACCGCGGGTTAAGTGTTTACTCATTTAATCCCCAAACGAAAACTGCAAGTATTTGTTAACACTACTGAAGCATAAAAACATTTTTGAGTAATTCTTTTTCAAAGTCAATTTTCAAGAAATTTAAATAAAAAATCCTAATTGATGACCCTCCCCCCCAGAAATGTAAGTTTACTAAAGCTGTTGTTATTTAAACCTAATCAAATAATCAAATTAATCAATTGTAAATTATAAATCATTACTAACTTATATCATTTAGTGAATAATTAAATAGAATAATTAGGCCCAAATATAAAACTCCTAAGAATACTTGCCTATTCGGAAGCCTGGAATTGCAGCCATTTCACAACTAAAAAGGAAATACTAATTCTTGTGAAATATTGATTTGAAAATCTATCTTTCATTTCAGTATCGCCATCTATTAGTAGAAGTAACAACTACTTTAGAACACGATACACGCATTTGAAACGTTTCATACAGTGTTAAATACAAATGCACGTGTGTAGCATGTTCGTAACGGTGAGGAATAGATCGAGATGAACGCACTCAGAGAGTTCGTAATGACCTGAGAGTTAAGACTTCATGTAGCCTAGGGCTCTGTAGCATATTCACAATACGCATATAGATTTTCAAAGCTGCAAAGAATGTTTTAATAGAGATAAAAACACATGATATGATAATGATGCTATGTATTGTAAAGTTATACATAGAGAATGTAAATGAAATGAGAGGAAATATTTACAGCTTACATATAAATTTTTGCTCTTTTTATTATGAATTTACTGAAGTAAAATATATTTTACGGTTTTTAATATCATCTTATTTGAGATATTTCACATTTTTTTTTACTAAACTTCTATATGTGTTTGTTTAATAAACCAGTTTATTCATTTTATAAAATGATATGCATGAAATATTTCTATATTTTAACAATTAAAGAAAGTATTACATTGTTTTCAAAATCCTTACTTTTGAAAACTGATATGATTGCTGTAAACAAATCTAATATAAATAGTTTTAAATTATATCAAATTAATGCACGCATCACATTTACTATGATTTATACGGTATTATAAAAGACTTTTTCATGCTAAATACTTTTGTGGCTAATTGTTTACTAATTAAATCTAAATAGCTAAGAAATTTTAATGTACCTTTTTAATGATTGTGATTTTTTAAATTTTTTATGTAATATATTTCTATAATATTATCTGTGTACAAATGATTGTTCATAGTATAAATTAAATTAATTGGTTTAATAATTTGTTCATAATAGATAATATAAACCAAGATATTTATAGTCTTTTAATAAAAAAACACAGTTGCAATTTTCTTTATAAAAAAGTTAATTGATTTGTTAAAGTTGAACTTGCCTGAAGCAAAAGTACGAAACATTACAACCCTACAATTTGCAATTTTATGTATTAATTATAATGTTGTAGGGAAATGAGATTTTATAAAAAAAACTACTAAAACACAAAACAAATAAATGAGGTAATTATAACCTTTTTTTCTTATAAGTATTCGAAATATTGGCAAAATGTTAATTTTATTCTTTTTTTATAATGTTTTAATTGACCAAAATGTTCTGCTAACAAATGCTGAGACGAATAGTTTAGACACACGGCAGTTTACATTTTATACATGTAACAAAATAATACAATCTAAAAATTAAATATTGCAAAACAGAATTGGTCAGCATGAAGGTCGCTATTAAAGCCTCCAAATAATTAAAAAAAATTTCATCTTTTCATTTATTTAACTTCTTCCTTACAAAATTGCATCTCACTATTAATATAAGATATTGTGACTCGTATATATTATTGTTAACTTAACCTCTATGTTTAGGTATATAATGTAATTAAAAAAAAGCCAAACAATATAATCAAAAGTCTATTTAATCATTTCCATCTGTATTCCATAAAGATATCAGTAACTCAAAGAAGTTATTTCAGGCCCCATACAAAATTAAAACTGAATTAAAAAGAGAAAAATTCAAATTAAAAAAAAATAATGCCAAAAAAACTGCACATTAAAATTACAAAACTGAACTAAAATCTCATGTTTTAATGGGAATAAATTTTTCAAGGAAAGTTCAAAATATCAAATCTCAAAAGTATATTGTCTTTTCATTTTTCTTTTTGTTTCTTAAAAAAATTAGTTTCCTTTTTCTTATACTTCAAATCTCATATTCGATTAAGTTTAACAAAAGGAACATTTTTCTTTTCACATAAAGAATTCTTGAATATTGAAATTGAATAAAATCGAACATCTACGCATTGTTTTAAATTGTTTAAAAAGGTAAAAAAAATAGAAGAGGAAATTTAATTAAATCCACCATTATTTTCATCTTTTTCAAGAAATTACATTTTTAAACAAACACATTCTAAAAAGAAAATACAGTAAAAAAGGTTCATCTTAAAACTCGATATGAAATTTCTTGTGTTTGACTTCCCTGCAGATAATTTTAGAAGCACAACAAAACTTTCTACACCCAAAATAAAAATAAAAATAAAAACTTTTTGCATCTCGTTATATTATATTTGCGCATTCATGCAGGATCTTACAAACTTCTTGAAAGTTTTCTTTGTGGAAAAAACTTCATTTTATGCTCTATAGAATGTGTCAAAGAATGAGGCATTGCTGCCTCACTAATTTTATTACCCAAGGCAAAGTCATATTTATTTATTTTTATTTATATCATCAATATTAAGATACTGTTATTCGTTTTTGATGTGGGGTTTTATTTTTCAAAATTGAATTTTGTTGCCTAAAATTCAAAAACAATTTATTCTATATCACTATATGATAAAGAAAAACTATTGAAAAATCCAGCATCTATGATTCAGTGGAATTTTGTTTCAATTGTGTTTTATCAGGATTAAAATATCTTCTTTTATCATAGTACCGTTAAAAAGCCTTTAGTGATACTTTAGTTGTTTTTCAAAGAAGCAACAAGATTACTAAATTTATTGCCTTTTAAAAATTAATTTTAAGCGTCTTTAACTTCTTATTAAATAAAAGACGTAATGTAAACTTATTAACTTTTACGCTCTTTATTTTGAACCTTTTGTGCCACTGAAAATAAAATTCGTGTATAAAACAAGTATTTGCTTATACTCATGGGTGGGGAAAGAAATTTTATCTTCTTAACGGATGCAGTTAAACTGTTAAAAAAAGAGCTTTATGTTTCAAAATCCTTTAAAAAATGAAATCTTAAAAAAAAATTATTTCTAAGAGGATTTATAATATTTTTGTCTCAAAACTTACTTCCCCTTCGAAACTTTTCCAAATTTCATGAACTTTTACGACAGTGTATATAATATATTTAAGCATAGAATTAATATATCATATATTAAAATTAAATACATCATTTTTGTTGTATTATGGTGGGTTTTTCAAGTAAATGCACAATTTTAATTTGTATTTTGTTTGTAATTCACTTCTTAATTATAGGCATTTTTCTATTTTATGCAAAGTATGGGTTGGTAAACTTTAGCTGTGGGGTTGTCAAGTCAATCGATCAATATGGTTAGGGATGCCGCTAAGTAGAAAATATTGGAAACAATTAGATCCGTGGCAATGCATGTTAAGTTTGGTAATATAGGCCAATAATACAGATTCAGAGTTTTCTTACACATTAATTACGAATCATTTATAAATATTAATTCACATTAAAAGAAACAACATAAAATAGAAGCATTTTTTTAACATAAATGAAAATTAAAATTACTTTGGGTATATTTAGTACGTATTTTTCAATCATATTCTTTAAAGTAAGAAAATATAAATATTGTTTCAATACAGTTAAATAATTTTAAAAAAAAACATTTAATGTGAGCCTCTTTTTTGAACCACAGTACTTAATGTCTGAAAATAAAGTGCATAACTTGTGACATTAACCTTGACACATGATTCTGATCGTTCAGTTGTTAAACAACTCTTTTGTGGGCTCTAAATAGGTTCCATATGAAAAAATATATTACATGTTCACATAGATATATAGAACCAAAAAACAAAGTTAATGCAAACTCTTTTCATCTTATTAATCACACACATTATAACACAAAAATATATCATCTGATATGTGCCTGTTTCCAATAGTATGTTAGTATGTGAAAGATTATAAAGGATGTCACAAAAATAACACCTAAACTCTGCACAGCCAGATTCTTCGCTAGATGTACTTAAAAAGCCCAACAATTGTACTGTAGTTGTACCCCAGTTTTTAACAAAAACACAGTAAATGATAATGTATAAGTTGGTCCATGATGGGTTTCGATGCATTTCTGTACTCTTGTATGAGATTGGCTGGACATGGTATGCATTGGCCTATATATCGGGCATGCCGGTCGGAATCAAAGGCCACGCCGATCACCAAATCTCCCACTGTTGGATATTTTGTTCCTATGGGGTCATCACAAGGAATTGGTGTATGGAGACGAAGTAATTTCACAAATGGACTTAGTTTCTCTTCTGCATGTTACTTGTACTTCTGTGGACACCGCGATGCTTCGATTTGTGCACTCATCTATTCCACGCCGTGCCCAAGCCTGCTTCGATATGTACGATGGACACACTTTGAACATCTGCTTTTATAAATATTTGCAAATTCTACTGTTTATGTGTCAAATAAAGTGTTTTTTGCTTTCAACGGCTGTGACTTCATACTTTATTTTACGTATTTTTCTCGTAAGCATAGGATCGTGCCGGTACAGTTCTTTGGGTAATTTTTATGTACTTCCAACAAGGAATCTGACTATGAAGAGTTAAGGTGCTATTTATGAGACTTTTTGTATTTTCCCATATATATATATATATATATATATTAATAATAATATATTTTATTTAAATATTATTGTTTATATTTGAGGTCTTTTTATTTTCTATAAATGTTTTATCAATATTTAAGGTAATTTAAATGTATGTATATAGACTTAATTTTATTTTATAAAAATTTACAAATTTTTATTTTATGTAGTACTATTCGTTTCTGGTGGAAAACATAAGTTGTTGCTATACTCACGAAGTAAGTCTAATAATCTACTTTATTGCATTGATTTTAATTCCATACTAGTAGATACTAATAGGCTACAATTTTATCGTTATATTTTAATAGTATAGTGTATTTTATTTGTAATATTTAATTTTCACCTGATATTATTCCTCACTTTCCTTATATCTCAGAGTACAAGCAAATTACAGGTCAAGGTTGGCTAGCCCCAAAACTTTGTTTAAACCTGCAATCTTGGTCCTTAAGACCAGGAGTTTGCTAGTGTATTACTGTGGCTAATATTTTCTACTATCTTGACTAGTTATACTTTGCTTAGCTGTTTGTATATATATATATATATATATATATATTACATATATTATGTTAGGAATCAGGAAAAAAAAAGATTATTTTGCCTCTTATATGGATATACGCATAGTTACGTATGTTTCAAATACACAATTCAGCCATAAAAATGAAGAATAGAAGGTAATTTGTCTCTTTCGTTTGAATTTAAAATTCAAGCAAGGCAAAAAAGAATTCAGAAGAGAATGACAAGCGAAGAAATATATATTAAACTTTATAATCTAAATGGAAAAACTTGAAAAATTTTTAAAAAATCATATATTTTTATAATTTGGTAATAACAAGTATTGAATTTTCGCTATTAATTTTTATAATGCATTGAAATGAAAAATACATTACTCATATATAAATCTGCATCTCAAAATTTGTATTAAATTTACAGGTTTTAGAAAAAACTGTTTCCTAGGAAATGCATTTCTTTTCATATTTAAATACGGACATTATATTGTATAAGCGTAGAACATTTCCATCAGCAATCACTTCCTTTTCATAATATAACTTGTTAACCATTCCTAATCTTACACATAATCTAATACTCTTACATTCGACACATATAAAGAAAAAAAAAATAGGGTGAAAAATTTATAAAAAAATTTCTGTGCATGTTCTCTTTCCTCCCAAGAGACAATTATTGAATATTAATATTTTTAATAATTCATGTTTTATTGTGACATTTTTAAAATTTTAATTATACGTTTCAGAAAAATGGACTCTCAATATTAAATCTATGACCTTGTGATAAATTTTATAGTTGATTTTTTTTTGTCAAAGTTAACTTTAAAATGTTTCTAACATATTATAAAAACATTATTATAAATTTCCCTTCAGACTAAAATCTTAAAATATTATTTAAATCCCTTATTTTGGAGTCGTTGAGCCTTTCAAATATTCTGAGATGCATTCCGGATATCTAAGGATTGAATTAAATTTATGTAATTTCAATATGTTAAATTGAAAATATAGTAATAAATTTTATATAAAATACAAAATGTTTTTCTTAAACAAGATAGGAAAGAATCTTCCTCTCTTGAACTTTTAAGAATACAGATAGCAAATATGAGTGTAAACTAAAAATATTCAAGACAAAACATTTTATTGGTATATTCTTGCTTAGTTTAAAAAGAATTACAGTAAGATATGGCGCATAGCTCGCACATTAAACACAAGGAATTAAAATCCAAATTTTCGGGTGAGTGTTATATACCAGTTATTAAAATGATAGCCTATAAAAAGAGAAGAAATGAACACACAAAAAGGAGAAAGTAATTAGATGCACTATATGTATGTAAATACTTTTTATTTAAAATAAACGACAACCCTTACAAACTTGAAGGTTCCTGTTCAGAAGAATATGGTTTTTTCAAAAACTTGGGAGGATATTTCGAATAAATCACTCGAACATAAGAGCATTTTTAGCATCTACATTCCAGGTTTCATAAAAAAAAATTGAGTTCGCTTAAAACGGCGAAAGTACATTAATTTTTTTTTCTATGGGCTGAAAACTGGCAACTCAGCCTTTGTAGAGCCTTGAAATCTCCAAACGGGAGATCCATTTCTTGGTGGCACCATCTAGTGGCGGACCTCCTTACCATATTTGGACACTTGATTTATTTTTAATTCATGGTCTTGTCGGACGCTAAATTTTCCCTGGAATACCTCAGCCAAATTTTTAATCAAGGGATCTTGTACATGCCTGGTTTTAAGAGTCAAATATTCTTAAAAATAAGAATTGCAGTTAATTCGTATTTTAACCATTTCGAAAATAAAAAAATAAATAAAATAGTTGAGGTATATACAAGAAAAATATTCCGATCCTCGGAAAATTCCCATTCACATTCAATATAGAATTATAGATTATAACAGTTATACTTTATTACTTTTATGTTTCTGTATGTAAAATAGGAATATTCTTCGTAAATTATAGTAGTATGATGATGATGATTTTTTATTATATGCATTTATTGATTATTATTATTTATTAATTTTTTATTTGAATATCCACTTTCAGAACATCATCTTAACCCCCGAATTTCGTTTGAAACTATAGATTATATTTTATTGACATTATCCTTAGAACTTAGATAACCGCAAATTGAAACATTTATTTTTCAAAATATGGTTACGTATTTGACAAGGAGGGCGTATTCTTTATGCCAAAAGTGACACCTCAATTAAAAGAATTTACAAGTGCTAGGAAAAATCAACGGACTTTGTGCTTATTTAGAAATTCATAGCTGCGTTATGTTTTCACAGAAGGGCTCGTACAGTATATCGTCTGAGCTCTTAAATACCAAAGGATAAAAATGTTACCTAATGTATATTTCAGTCCTACTGCACTGTTAACTACTATACTTCATTTTAGTGGAACATTTAATATTTTTACTTAATACAACTGATTGAAGAAATGTTCGTTAATTATACGCTTACTTAAGTCATAACACCAAAATAGTATCCTAAAACAGACTGATGGGTTCAAAAATTTATAATAAGGAAAAAAATTAATTCAGGCCCAGTGATCGAGTGGTAGCGTATCGCGCTTCCACACTACAGGTGTGGATTCTATTACAGGGGTGGGCAATGTCGACTCAGCCTTTCATCCCTAATGCAGTGGGTCGAAAAATGAGTACCAAGCTCGCCTGGGGACTTAAGCACTGGGGGTCTTGCTTCAGACTGACCACCTGATCGGTACATCTGATCATGCACCTCACCACCCAATGTATACTGGGATGGGCACAATAGGCCCTGGTCCTCATGGGATGTTGTACCACTGAGTTTAAATTTAAAAGATAAATTGTAAGAAATCAATTATTTTAGCTAAAGGAATTGACAAAGCTGAAATTTTTCCAAATGAAATGCTTGATTTTAGTTGAACAAATTTCTGACAATTGGTGCGGGAAGTCCTTTGGCTGTTTTTTCCAGCTTTTATAAAAAAAAATCATCAGATATGCAGCCACAGAAGGTGCTTATGATTTAAATTAAGTCGTATTTGGAACGGAATAGCACAGTACGAAGCTGAAAAGCAGATTCTATAGAAAAGTATTGAGCATGACGTTTTTATTGGATTACATTGAAAGCCTTCTACTTGGAGTTCAGTATTACAAAGAAAAGGGAAAAAAGCTTTGAATACAAATTCGAAGTCGCTAATGATCTGCATCCGAATACAATAAGAGCATTTCACGATAATTTCAAAGGAACAGGTATTGTTAAAATGAGAAAATCGGAGCTGTTGGATGACACCAGTTGACTAATACAAAAACATGTACAAGTCTTTGAGAAAAAAATTCCTCACTCATAAAATCAGTCTGGAATATTGTATCCGCATATCAACTGAGTTAAACAGGGGCGTATAAAAGTCAATTTGCAAAAGTCTAACTTTGTTCCCAAACAAATCTCAGACACAAAAATGGTTTCCGACCGTATCCGTAGAGAAAGAACGTATTATAAAATGAATTACTGGAAATGATTGATACTATAAAAATTGATGTGAAATCGATATGGTCTTTAGATGGAGCAGTTTCCAATTTAGATTGATTTGTCAGTATGTAAAAGAGGCAAATTTGGGAACTGAAAACATTCATGTATTTGTGGACCGGAATCACTCTATTCTCAGAAAATTACTTTTTAGGAAGCTGTTTCCAGTAACCAGAGTAATTTGAACATTTTTATTGCGTGATAGAATGAATTCAAAGAGATATGCTCAAATTTTGCACGAGTAAATGGAAATTGAAAAAAATATATATATGATCAACTTTATATTCTGTTTAATGCAAGATGTTGCTTGAGTTTTCATAGACACTATTTTGATAAAAGTTTAATTATTTTAAATTTCCCATATTTCCGTAGTGTCAACTCATTAGAAGAACACTTCCCCATAATACTTGTCAAGTTTGACGCCAGGGGGTACGGATAATGCCCAGATGAGACACTGGACTCTTTCCTCATGGCTGAGACAAAACAGAGGTGAATTGATTCTGAAAACGATTTTGATGTTGCCGCACTTCTTTCTGCTACACTAATATGAATTTAGTCACAATGATCTAAAGAAATTACACTCCTATGAATATGTTCCATTGTGTGATTCATTCGCTATGTGGATCGCGAATTATTTGAATGAAAAAATAATTTTGGCATGTTGGGATCAAGATATACCCTCAGTTTCAAAGTGGCAGGTCGATTAGCGACCCTCCATATGATGTATGAAATACGGTGACCGAGTTATTTTCATTTGCGCTAAACTATTATCTCAAAGACCCAATGGAGTTGGAATGAAGAGTATAGTGTGCAGATCTGCTACGCTCCTTAGTTACAGATGATTGGGACGTGAAATAGGCCAGTCCAAGGGATTTAAAGTGTCGGCTCGAAATGAGATGAGGGTCTTTTTTCAGTTTTCTACATCATCTTCCACTTACGCTTCTTTGCCTTCTTCGAATTAATGTGATAGATGTTGCGGGGACAACCACACCCCAAGAACCAAGAGATAGGAACTGTAATGACTGATGAGTCTATGGTTGAAGCCGCTTGAGTGATCTTGGGCAATACGAGCAAAAGGCGTCTCCCAGGAGACGATCATTCCAAGACCTACGACCATTAAACCTGATTTGAACATTAATTGTTAGAATATAAATATTACTGAGCTTTTTTGTAACTTATCACATCTACGCCACTGGGTAGACCGCAGCACCTTAAAAAACTTAGAAGTAAACCGTGCTATGTAAACGTCTGCCCACCCCTGCTATAAGACATGCAATATTTCCATAGTACAAATATACATAAGTTAAATATTTGCATGGTTAATGTATATAATATTAAAGTAATGATATGATTTTACTTGAGTTTAATATTCTTTGTCTGGCAGTGTGTGTGTGTGTGTGTGTGTATGAAGGAAAATTATATTTTCTTGTGATCTCATTAATCTAAATTAGCTATCCATGGCATTATTTTTTGGATCAGGAATATCAGCTGACTTCAAAATTTGCATATAAGGCCTTTAATGTTCTTAGTAAATAAGTATGATTTGTATAATATCATTTTTTCTTGTAAAATGTACATTTTCTACATTTTACAAAACAGAAGGCAATCCATACAATATACTTATCCTGATTTAAATAATTTCATTACACATTTCAGCTTGTTATTGAATTCCTATTTGTATGGAAAATAATTATCGAAACGTGATATAGTAATTAGTTTATTAGTAAACGTATATTCTAATTGCTTATCTTTTTCTACGACTTGTTATTCGTCGATTACGACACAAAAAGTTAACTATTAGACGAATTAAGATAGTCTTTGGAGAAATTAACTTTAATGAATAGTAATGAAATATAATTAAGCTGCCATAACTTATATAATTCTCAAAGGCATTAATTGTTTTTTTATTGTTTTGCATATCATATAATGATAATTGAAAAATAAAATTTTCTTACCGTGTTTGAAACGGCATAAACAGTTGTTAATGAATGTTTTATCTTACTGAATTCTAAAATTTATCAATGATTTTTTCTTTAATGAAATATATTATTTTATATCATATCATCATAATAATAATTACATTCTAATGATTCATTTTTGATAATGAATCTTTACTTACATAGTTAATATCAGAAGATGGAATTAATAAATAACTTTTTAAAAAATCTTGAAGCTTTTGGAGTTTAAAATGTTTTTATTCGTATAAAAAATTGTGTAAGTTCTGTCTCATCAACAGAAATGTTTATTTGAAGACAATTCAAGGATTTATAGAAACATAAACGTAAAAGTGTGTTTCTCTATAGAAAACATGTATTTAAAACTTTCGTAGATTTAGGCAACAATTAACTACTACTTTTAATTGCTAATGTACTGTAATACGTTTGATAATATAGCTGCATTAATATTGTTCTTATAATGAATAATCAGTTTTTCTTGTAACCGTTTTTAAAAACCGTATAGTGGATTTCTAAATATGTAGACAAAAAGTAATATAAAATGAGTTGAAAACAAATTCCATATTTATTTCAATATAATAAACATTAGAGACTTACAAAGTGGAATGTAGGAAGTTAGATAATTATGTATTTTTCTCGTTTTAAGAGATTTTCTCATTTTTAAAGATAGTTATTAATTCATTCGGAGAAATTAGATTACATTATAATTTTGAAATATTTTAAGGTAAAGTCTTGCTTGTCTTTTTGACTTATAAAAATACCTTCCAAGCTCAATTATGGAAAAATCTCACAGTATTCATCAGTAATATAACTGGATAACGGCGTAGAATTTATTTTACTGTATTTACAAATACGTTTTATTTGTTAACTTTTAGGTAAGTTAATAGCAGAAATGTAATTTTTTTTCTTTAAAAAAAATCCCCATGAAATTGAACACAATAATTACTTTTTAATGACTTATACTTATTTTAATGACATAACAACTTACAAATTAAATATTTAATTCGATTTTGCAGGCACATACAAAATCTTTTAACCTAATTATTATTGAGAAATATCTGATTAAGTTATTCAAAATGTTATGAGTTAATTAATAGAAAATGAAAACATTTCATACAACAGTAGAGAATAACGAATATATTTCACATAACATCTTAGAGTATTTTATCCTAGTCATGTCATCAGTCCATAAAAAATATGTTACACTAACCATAGCAAGTCCAATAATATATGCTTTGAATAATACACGTCGAATAATATGTGTTTTGAATAATACACGTCCAATAATATGTGCTTTGAATAATACATGCCCAATAATATGCATTATGTAATAAAAGCATATATAAATAGAATAACGCTTGCATGTAGACAGTTAAAGATTGAGAAATGTCTTTAGCTGGGAACTAGAGATTTATTTTACAAATAATTGTCCAAAGACAAACAACTATTGAAAACCTTATCTATTTTAAAACTTCATCTTGTGTGTGTCTATTTTAAAATGCATGAATTGTTTAATCACTGTTGTCCTTAAAAGACTATTCATGATCCAAAGATAAGTGTCTTGAATAATTTTTCTGTGGTTTGTAAACTATTTTTTATGCTCGCGTTTGACTAAATCAGGCAATATAATAGATTTTTTGTGTTTAAATTTATATATTATAGTTCAATTTATAACATGTATTTCATAAGTTAATATTTAAATACGATTTAAAGCATTACTGTTCCATGACCCTTGCGCAATATTCTACTATTCATGAAATTAATTGGAATGCCCAAGTTCCAAATTTCTCTGCCAGTTGTTCTTGGCATGAGCTTAATAAAACTGAACTCCAAAATGACAAAAACATAATTATGTATGGTGTCCTCCAACCATTCTAATCAATGAAGAATACATTCCACGGAACATTATTCTAATGAAGTGAAATGTCTCCAGTAAACCCTTGAAAGATTATAGGAGCAAATGATGTCCATCGTGTCTAAATGAATAAAAATATTGTCCAACTTGTGAGATACAATTGTAACATGTATTATGGGATCCAATTTTTTTCAATCAAGCAAAACTATAAAATAAAGAAAAATTCACCATGCTAAGGAGAATTTATATAGCGAATCAGAATTCATTGCTATAGGTATGTAGTTTTTGAAGCCCTTGCACGATGTTATCAACATATTTTTCAACTTGAATCTCGATTCATCAAATCAAAACTTTTCTTTTTTTCTGTTTCAGAGATCTGGAGGAGATGTTCCTTTATGTAAACAAATATCCACACTTTATGTAACGTTTATTCTAAGCAATTTTTATAACTGCCTCAGTAATTTCTAATGAATAAATAAAACTGTAAATAATATGGCAACTAACACACTTTTATTGATCAGCATTAAGACATTGTGTAGTTTTTGGTGTTGTAATCAAAAAGTTTCATTTTGCAATTAACGCTACACAATGTGTTTATCTACAGCAGTTAAAGTTTAGAGAAATGTTTGATGAAGATAGCTAAAAGATGTTTTCATTTGAAATGGAGTTCTAAGAAGATTACAGTCTTGAAAAATTCGTTATACTTGAATGAATTACATGGTGAAACGATCCTTAGGTCTATGAATATATATCCGTAATCAATCCATTTATTTGGCAGTATATATCTTTTTATGTTCAAATTATAGCAAATAATTCCATAGAGTTATGTTATTAAATGTACTAATTCGTTTCAAGTCTATTCCCAATAAAAAATAAAATATTGTTTAAAATAATTTAATATAAATTCACATTGAAAATTTCAATGATACTTTGAGTGTATCCCTCCCGGTTCAGAACCGTGATTTTCTAACGTTGAATTGGATTATAATAAATTTGTGTCACTTAGATTAGAAATGTATAGAATATTTTATGAATAAGTATTACAAACTTTATTTAATTTATTTTGACAAAATTGACATAAGAATGACCCGATTTCAAAATAATTACCCTTTGTAAAAATGCTCTACTTTTATTAATATTTTGACTGTATATAGTTCAGACCTCATGTACAGAGGTTGAAAAGCTTCAAAAATATATCTTTAGAAGTGGGTTTATCCATGTTTTATCACACAGTTGAAGCAGAAAATGTTTGATGAAGAAAGCTATGAGATGTTTTCATTGGAAATAGAGTACTAAGAAGATTACTGTCTTGAGAAATTCGTTAGACTTGCATGAATTACATGGCGGAACGATCCTTAGGTCTATGAATATATATCCGTAATCAATCCATTTATTTGGCAGTATATATCCTTTATGTTCAAATTATACTGGCATAAAGTATATCAAGAGTTATGTTATTTATTTACAAATTATTTGTAACAAGTCTATTACCTGAAGAAAGAAATATATATATTTGTTTAAAATAATTTAAATATAAATTCGATATTGAAAAAGTCAAAAATAAACTCTTTTTAATTACCTTTCAAAATATTTATGAAATTTAAAATTTCACTGTGATGATTAACCTCCTAACTGGTTTACACGTACGCTGTACGGGCACTAATATTATCATGTCTTTTACCTTAGATTTGCATATATTTTTGTAGTGAGATTATTAGTGTTAGTTTTTTACGAGATACGATTTTTCCATGGTACTGAAATGCATCCTATCCTGATTTTCTTTGTGGTGAAGGCAGGAATTTTTCATCGAAGGCAGGAATTTAGAATCTTGAAAATATTCGATAAGGAACAGGGATTGGCAAGGTCATGTGCAATTTGCTGCTTGTGAAGAAATAAAAATAATAGCAAAACGCCGATATTATATCTGTTCCTATTGTAATGTAATTGTTAGCATTACTCTATGCTTCAAATTGTGTGCTCATATATATATGCATACACAATAAATCCTCAACTGTTTCAAAGAGAGAAACGAACATGAAATATTTTGTAAGTATAAAAGAAATTATATTAAGGTATATGAAATATTCTTCATAGCATATGGAGCGAATTTATAAAAATCAAGTATTTAGAGATTTTGTGTTCCACAATTATAAACTTAAAAAAATAGTGCGAAAACTTTAAAATTGAAAATTAAATTAAAATGCTTCCATTATTACATTCAGTATTATGTGTAGTTATATGAAATAAAAAGTGTGCCTCTTTCAGAACATTTTTGGAGAAAAAATGACTGCTTGAATGGTGAAAAAAAGTTATCCGATTTTGCCAAATCTCAAACAAAACCAATATTATGATACGATTTAACGCATTTTTATTTATTTTTTATTTATTTATTTAGAAAAGGAGTAACTTTCCTATCCAATAATTCCCCAATAACACAAAACGGGTATCTAAAAAAATTAACATTTCCCATGAATGAATAAATAAGAACTTTTCATTTAATTTTGAAAGTATAAAATATATATTTTTTATAGCATTTAAAAGGAAAGAAAAAACAATTTTTCATTATAGATTATTTTTCTAACTTTTTAAATATGCATTTATTCAAAAAAGGTAATTTGTTTTAATATAAAAAACCATGTTATTACAGAAAAGACTTTTTTTTCAATGACACAAACAAATATGTTCAAGAATATGAAACCAATTGCCAAGTTCAAATAAGATTTGATATCCTTTTAGTTGCCGTGTAAAAATTATTCATTTAAATTTATTTGTCTTTATTTATTGGTATATTTGTAACAAATTCTAATATAACGCAACATTTCAGAAAAAAAATATAGAAAAATACTTATAAATCTACCACGAATAACTAAAAAGCTTAAAATAATTGTGTGAGAATCTACAATATTTTAAAAATTTATTACTAGTACATACGGGATAATTGTAAGTAACAAGTAAATGAAAACTGTATTCAGTCACAAGTTTATTTCATTTATATACATGACAATATGTTCATTATAAGAATTATACATAAATACCAAGAAAATTTCAAAAACACATACAAACATTTTCAATTTTGCTCCACTGAAAATCTTTAGTTTTGGACGCATAATATATGTTTACATAAATCCCATATTTATATAAAAAATTTAGTATAGTTATTTATCCAATCATGATATTTGGAAAAGTTTTCTGTCCGAAATTGTCTGAATGTTTTCAGATTACATCCTTCCTTATTTTGGGTTTTGGACGTTTATTGAAATGCGTTTTAATAACTCCAAAGTTTCACTAGCTATTGGTAACATTTTCTGACCTGTAAAAAGAAAGCAAAGCATTAGATTTTGATTAAAAAATAAACACATATAAACATATATTACGAAGTCTATTTTATAGACAAGCATACAAATATGATTGTTTTTATCTAGAGATAATTTTGTTGTTTTTTACTAAGTACAAAATAATTTAGACAAACACTATAATATCATTATTGTCCACATTTTGCATAATTTCTTTTTTTTGTTCTTACCGAAATATCCGGCGTACAACGCACACTTGTAACGGGTAAGCGTTATACACCAGAAATAAAAATGATAGCTTTAAATTTTTTAAAAAAGATGAACATTAAAAAATTGGACTTTTACATATATCGAAATACCATTTAGTTAAACCTTTCGGGTTTCTTTGTAAAAACGGGAGAGTGCGCATTATATAGCGAATTTACCTAAAATTTTAAAAAAATTAAAAATTCTAGCTTGAAATAAAAGGTGCGCGTTTTCGCTGAATTTTACGATATATTAAAATCATTGCCATATATTATAATCCATTATGCATTTAAAATTGTTTTTAAATTTTACCTTTATTGAAAAATTTCTTAAAAGTTCAACGAAATAGACTTTTAACAATTCAATGAATAATAAAAAATACAAAAAAATTTCATATAATAATGAAAATTAGAAAAATATGCACGTTTATTTACTGATTGAATTTTATCGCATATTTTATCTTTTGACTCAAAGAGAAGGATAAATTGTCCGATAATTTTGCTAACACACAGATGGCAATTAATTTCGTTACAAGATTCATTAAGAAGTTTCTAATTGATTCCAGGTATCCTGGTTTTTTTACTGTTATTTATAACTTATTAGTAATTTGTGTTAAAGAAAAAAGTACACACGTGGACGTGTGGAACCTTCTTAAAGTAAGTTCACCGATAAAGCGTAAATAATTAATTTTGTGCAGTTATCATTAGTGCTTCAAAATCAATTGCGATACGGGTTCTTGGAATACTTAATCTCGGAAGGCTATTAATTATACCTAAGAAACTTTTTAATTAATTGGAAAAAACTAAAACACTTCATGAAAATAAAAATAAAAAATTCTAATCTTATTTATAGATAGAGATATTTACAGACACATAATGAATGAAATATGTTACTTTTAATGGTTTATTTTGTCGTGAGCAAAATCTCTATTCACACATTTTTTTTTCTAAAATAAGTTGTATTTTATCATTTCTACTCCAGTAATTCAGAAATTTAGCTCACATACACTCTTTATTAATTTTGCATTGAAACTATGGTAAATAATACATTATTTAAAACTAAAAGAAAATAATTTGCTATAACTGCTTACCGAAAATGGAGAAAGTAATTTAAATACTGTGCAGTTTACTTTCAAAATGAATGGGTTTCTTTTTCTTTTTTTTCTTAATACTATTTTTATTTATAATAAAGTTATAAATAGTTGGTACCTTTCTTATGTTTTTCAATTCCCCCTATTAGTTTACTTCTCTCTCTCTCTATATATATATATGTCTTGTTCAAATCTTCCATCGTTAATAAAATAATTTTATTTATCCATTCAACTTAAAATAAAATTTTAAACTTGTAGTGGATGACAATATGTTGATACAGTTTTTTTCAAATATTAATTCATTAATTAAATCTTATTTTTAACTTTAAATTTATTCTGTGTTTTTTCTGTTGTAGTTACTACTAGCTGCAACAGATGCGCCAGTATGTTTTACTAACGAAGTAGGAATTAACGTTAAAAAAATTTATATTACTTATATTTAATTATCTTTGATTTAAGCAGTTAGTTTTAGATCTACTTAAATAAAAATAATTACTATTACTTCAAGTTCAACTATTACATTTACTCGGTTTCAAGTCAATGACTTTGTAGTACCGTGACTCCGAGTTTACTTAATCCTCTCGCTGCGTAAGTATTTTATCAAACTAGGTTCAAAAATTGCGTAATGTTTCATAACGTATTTCAAATATTTATATTTGATTTGCATTTTAGAGTTTAAATATTCAAAAAAAATTGTAAAATAGTTTTTATTCTAAAATATAGACTTAGAGATAATCAAAATATGAACAAAAAAACATAAGGAAAACATAAACAGGAACAGACTGGCTAAAATGTCGGAAAATATGCCTACCCGTGGAAATCGCGGAAGTGTAAATTTTGCCCGTGAAAATCGCGGGATGTGCAGTGACAGGTTAATCTCAGAGTAATGAGAGGGATCATACAGCTTTTATAAAACATTATTTTAGTTTTATTTTATTTATATATTTGAGTAGAAAATTTACACCATTATTATGGTATCTATCCTTCACTACCCCACAGCCTTTCATTTGGGAAAAATATCATGTCCTGTTCAGTTCTCTGATATTCCAGATCTCTGGTTCTGCAGAAACACAGACTAACTAAATATATATTCTCTCTACCACAGAAGTCCAATCACTCGTCTCAACGATCACCTTCCGAACCATCTCTTTAAACCCCCTGGGTGGGCCTCTTTCTCGCAGCCAATCACTTTTGATTAGCAAAGATCATGGATTTGAACCAGGTTCTCTACGACTTGGTTCCAACCCCATTAGTTCTTCAGGGATAAAGTCTGTCTTAACTCAGATCATCTATGTCAGTGCTCCACAACCCCCGGTCGCGGACCGGTGCCGTCCATGGATCAAATACTACCGGTCCGCACAAGAAACATTAAATTATTTCTCTTTTATTCACTGTGGTATATTTTTCATAGGTTTGAGCTACTTTTTATGAAAATCACTTAATATTCCTTGTTTAATCACTTTATATTCATTTTTTGGTGTAGCTATATTTTATTCAGAAGTCACGATTAAATACAATTAAATTAAAATTATTAAATCAAAACAGTCTATAATATAAAAAATCAACATCCTCCCCCTCAGCGGGCCGCAGTAAAATTAACAAACGTTGACCGGTCCGTGGCGATAAAAAGGTTGCGGAGCACTGATCTATGTCACCGTTCCTTGTAAACCATGTGGATGGTCTGTAAATCGACATGTCACATCGATACTGGGAATACACTCCTTGGCATTTCTTCATCACAAAAGTCCGACACTCCTTCCCATACAAGTGCATCACTACTAATATGTGCAAAGGAACGATAGAATGGACAGCCGTCAAAACAGACGTGTCCCTTCTAAAGATCGTTGGCAATGCAATGTCATCAGGTGAATCTGTTCACCTCTGGGTGCGAGAGAAGAATGAAAGTGGTAACATCAAATGTCCGTCCATGAGCTGATGCCACAGCAGTTTAGTCCCCGAACGTGAAACAAGAATCTATAATTTTCTTCGAAGAAGAAGCTAACCTATCTGGTGATTCTGTATGCACCTCCGCGTCGAAAAGGAAAAGTGGAGTAACACTGTCATCAATGAGACTACCCCACATTTACTAGTTGTGAATTTTTAGTCTCCTACTTGTTAAGCGCTTAATTCGATGTTACTTTGATAATTATCTTTATAACAGAAAAGTACTCTTTTTTCATATAATGAGTAGCATCTGCGTGGTATGATGTAAATTTTATTAGTTATCTACACTGTTTCATAACGTAATGTAAAATATCGATTTCATCATAGCTTTTATATATATACCTCACCGAATCTCAATTTTTTATATATATTTAAGTATAGCACTTTCTATTTGGGCAGTTTTAATATATACTTAATAAGTATGTAATTTTAAAAATAAAAGTTTTAACCAGGATGATAATCTAGATAAATTAAATCAATAGAAGACTTTTTTGTGTTTCGACCTACCTTATATTCATTTTGCAGAACATTATATGAATAACAGTACAGAGCAACAACGCAAACAAATCGTACTTTATTCATGGAATTCGCCAATTAGAATGATACTAAAACGAAGGCAATATTCATTCGAATATTAGAATTACAGGATCAAACTAATTCTGTGCATCAATTCGCTCATATGATAATTCTATTGATTTTAAAGAATCATAATTTAATTATATTTTAGAATCATGGATTACATCACTATCAATATAATAGAATTAACTTCAGTTTCCTTGCCTGTTCTGTCATAACAAGTATAGATATATCTTTCTAATGCTCTCACTTTTCCAAAGCAAAGGGTTTCAATGGACAATTCTCCCTCCCCAAGGAAGTGAGATCACTGTTTAAAGGGTACACACACA
The DNA here is from genome assembly GCA_019973955.1 of Trichonephila inaurata madagascariensis. Classification (NCBI taxonomy): domain Eukaryota; kingdom Metazoa; phylum Arthropoda; class Arachnida; order Araneae; family Nephilidae; genus Trichonephila; species Trichonephila inaurata. The sequence goes on from BMAV01013353.1 coordinate 55,400, forward strand.
TTGAAAAGGAGAGATATTTACAGAAGACAGAACGACTTGTGACGTCTGTCAGGAACGCCCATGTTTTGAGTAGTTAGTGTAACCGCATTTATATTGTGTGTAAAATAAAGCTTATGCGTCCATTGAGATGTTGTTCTGCTTTAGAGTCTTGTGAATTTACTCTATTGTGGAATAAACTTGCAAATACGTTAAGAATAGGGTTTGCAATCCCGTGTTGTATTTTCTATCCCGGGATTTCGATATTACATTATCCGAATTCCGGGATTAGGATTGGACCATTAAGGAAAAATACGTACAATTTAGCCTAAGTGAAATTATATATACATAATAAAACTGAAAATATAAGTAAAAAAAATGTTTTGATATTATTATTTATTGAAACAAATTAAAACAAAATTTATCACAAAAAATTAATAAAAAATATTGCACAATGAAATTTTAAAAAAGCGTTTTTTCATTTCTTGTGTTTTTGTAAATAAACTTTTAAAAACTACAGTTTGTCCAGCATTTCAACATTCAAACGGCTCCCTATTTTTGTTACAAATTGTGCTACCGAAAAAAGTGTTTGTTCTGACTCTACTCTAGTAGGCTTTATCATCATTAAATAGTAGCATGTTCTATTCAGGTAGTCACCACGTCTCTACTTTCATTTTTAAAAAAAGATTTTTCTTTTTGAATTTTTGAGGACAGTGTTTCAAATCTAATAGGTTGCATTTTGGTGCATATCCCTCTTTTGATAACGTTATCTAGTTCTTCTGCTACACTTAACGGTTTTTGTAAAATTGATTCAGTTTTTCAATCAGAATATGAATCTATTTCAAGTGTTACCTTATTTGAAATAATAGACACTGTGCATGTTCCGTTTTAATGCAGTTGGATTTGAAGCTTCAAGTCTTTTAAGCAGGTCTACTATAAATGTATGACATTTAATTGAAGAAGGAACTGTGGCAAAGTCTATTCCTGAGACTTTGCCTATGCAATTGTGTAAGTATTGCAGTAAACCAATTAGATCTGGGCAACGTTCTCTAAACGAGACATAAGAGCTGCATATAATTTTTAAATTATAGCACTGTTTGCATATTTAAGCTTCTTTAGCGTAACATTTACGGCTATGTCTGCTATAAACAGATTGCAATCACGATTGTAGAGTGCTTCAGCAGCTGCTTTTACTGGTAATCTATGTACATATTTCATTAAAAAATATATAACTTTTCAGAGAATTAAATTCTTAGAAAATTTTGATCAGAAAAAAATTTTAAAATATAATTCAGACAAAAATTAAATCTCCAGATTTCGGGATTTCAATAAACACCGAGATCCCAGGACTGCAAACCCTAGTTAACACTAGAGCTGCCCAAAGAAGTCATGTTGACTGCTTTTAATTTCAGTTAGAAAAAAAAATTGCATATATAATGCACAATTTCTTTGAATATTTTAGAACATATTTTTTTCCAAGTGAAGTAAAAAATTTTTATTGTTAATATTTATTAATAACTTATTATATGACTATAAATAATATAAAAATAGTAAACGATAATTTTAAACCAATTCTTTACATATTAATCATTCTTTCACAATGCAGTCATTTTGACTGCTTTTGGGAAATATAGGTATATACTAAGTTTAAGTCTTTCTAGTGTTAAGAATAAACGTCACCGAAATTACTGATTAAAATAATTGGAAGTACTTAAAATATTTATTCTTACAACACCAAAAATTCATACGTTTCTTTTAATCCTGAGCTAAATATTTTCTTTTTATCAAATTACCTCTATTTTACTTACTCCGTAGTTTGGGGTGAATGAAATGTGATTTGCTCTAAAAACTTTCCACTCGACGTATCGGAACGATTGGATCCGGTATCTCGCACAATATGGTCGGCGCGTCCACAAATGTAACTGTTTTGATTTTGGGTGGTTTTGAAGTGTTCGTAAGCTCAGTTTCTGCTGTGCCGCTCAGCTGCTGCTTGAGTTCGCTTGTTTCGACCATATCGAAAATTTGTTGCTCTTTGAAGGCTTGAATGGGCTCGAAATCGTGAAGGATGAGTGACGAAGGAGCATCTTTCAACAAATAAGGTTTTTGAAAGAATCTTCTTCTTCATCTTTGTTCCCTTCCACCTGTTAGGAAATATCATGAAATATAAAGGAATGACAAAATATATAGGTTTGAGCAAATGACTCATTATCTTGAAAGGGCTACATTTTCAAAAGCATTACATGTACACACATGAATTATATGAAAAACTACCAATGCATCAAACTCTTACACCCAGTACAAATGTTCAATATGGGACCCTTTGGTGGCACGACACACATCGAGACGATAAACAAGCTCATTCCAAAAAAATTGTAGCACAATCCTATCAGTTATCTGAACTGCAACACTGTGCGTTTTTTGAGTTCGACTAAATATTGCAGTAATGAGAGCATGTAAACAAGGTCCTTATAATACCTTCAAAGGTAGAAATCGTAGAGAATTAAATCAAAGGATCTGGGGGGCAGGGTAACAAAGCTAATTGTTTCACACCGATATAGTCAATTCAGCATATGCAGGAGTTCATTGTTTTGATTGCCAATAACTCAAATGTATCAATGAGAGTATGATTCATGTTGTTAGAATAAAAAAAAAATCTTTGAATCCCTGAATTTGCTTTTCCCCGGCTACCTGCTTGTTGATGCTACAATCTAATAGAAGGGCGTAAACTTGGTGAGTTTGTGGTATGTGTGGTTCTTTTCCCATATAATTCTAATTGGTGTAAATGTAATATTTTAGAAAATATAGCCTTTTCAAATTGAATGAATACTTTATGCTAGCCTTGTACATAATTCTATTTTTCAGGGGAAAATGTATTGCCAAGATAGATGATTTTTCTAGCACTCTTCAAAATAAAATATAAGTTGAAAAGTATAATTTCTGCCTAATTATATACATAACTTTAATTTCCTTTAAATTCATTTTTCCAAAATGTTGTTTTATTAAAAGTTGTATTAAATTATGGGTTAAATATCATCCCACTTCTACAAAAACCGAAAATAAGCTAGTTTCTAATAATCTGACATAATTTTCTGTTCTTAAATGCTCTTTTTCATTAAAGAAAAAGTATGATGAACAAAATTATACTAAAAACATATTTTAGTCTTAAAAAAGGTATACCTTTTACGTAACACCGCATTGAGGTTCCCTTTCATATTGTACAACTATTCACATTTCAAAAAATATGAATGTGTGTATGCATGTGTGCGTTTTGGGAAAAACTTATATCTGGCAAATATCGATTTACATTTTAAACGATTTGTCGAAATATGTTAAAGATATTTGCTAAATATCATTTTTTCTATCCTACGCAGGTAAATGCCAACATTCCGCATTAATTGATTACGAATATAAATTAAAATACTTTTATTACTTGAATATACAATAAGGCAGCTGCTTAATATATTGTATAAGTCAAAATCGGAAAATAATACTACGGTATGTATTAAAATAGTTAATGTATTAATATGATGCATGTCAAATTAGGAGGAACTGTATTATGATAAATGTCAAAATAGGATAAATAATATAATATCGGTCAAATTAGGATAAATAACATTATGTATGTCAAAACATTGCAAACTTAAATAACAAAACATGTAAGTAAACTGTTGAATCTTAAGAGATCATCCATTTTTCAAGTAGTTAATAAAATATGAAAGGAAAGTATGAATAAAAAAGCATACATATGGAATAAAAAATTAATGTTATTCAATTTTATTCATTACAACAATTCGAACAAGTTGGACACTTTGAATTTCGCAAGAATCCCTTGGATTACAATAGCATTTAATTGTGAAATATTTATTTTTACAATTACAGAGTATAAAGCCGTATTTACGAATTATTTGCAACGTCTTTTCTCATTAACATTCATACTCAGTGAAATTATATTTCATTACACAATAAAAAATTTAAAGTAATTAAATTATTTACAAGTATAATTATTTTTACATTAAAGAAAATAATTATATATTATTATTTGAAACTTTAACTCCAGGTATTTCTATTTTTTTCATAGAAGATAATTCCATTGAAAACATTCATTACCAGTGCAGTAAAGAATGCTGTGTATTCAAAAGTCACAATGAGTCCACCAGAATTAATATGCGCTGATTGACATATACTGTCGATGCTTCGAATGTATTATAATGTATAGTACATATATCTAATGTTTCGCCCATATATTTGGTATGCATCGATATACATAAAGGGAAATTTGACAGCTTAGTGTTTCACAGCAGAACATACTACAGACATCCCAGGTGATCAAAAGTCCATTAACATTTGAAAATTCAATAATTCATGGAATTATATAGGTAGAGACGTAAAAATTGGCAATCATGCTTGGAATAGCATGGTGGTTTTATTGAAAATTAGAAAGTGTGAAAATGACCAAATACAGATGGATAGTAAAGCGTCAGTGACACCGCATGCAAATCGTGTATAAAGTGAGTTGTAGTCAGAGAGGAAACAGATGTACTGGCAATTGTGGCATGTTGACTTTACTAGAAGAAACATTGTTAGTAGAGCTATGCTTTCAGAATGGAGAATCTGTCAATGTATCTTTACTATCCTTTCGCTATATGAATGGTCTTAAAGATCGCTTGTGCACATCGTTTGGTGAGAATCACAAGTTGGGCCACTAATTCCAGCATGATTGGCCACCCTGGTCCTCAGATCTCAATCCGTGTGTTAATTATGTGTACAGTTACCTGAAGTCGCATGTCTACCTCGATCATCCAACCTCATTAGGTATACTAAGAGAGAACACCTGATGGCAATTTTTTACTATCCTACAGATAAGCTGTACAGTGTTATTCTTAACAGTTCCTCGACTACATGTATTATTGATGATGGAAGGCCAAAATGTTAAACATTTGTTATAAAGAACATCATGCTTTGTTAAAAATCAATTGTTACTCTAATTATAACTTTTGTTGCATAAAACGCCATATGTTGGACTTTTTTGTGTACTTTTGTGGTTTCAATAAACCTCCATGAATTTTCAAGCATTTGTGTCAATTTATACCTCTAAACCTTCACAAATTAATGCATTAGAATAAATTTTTAAGTAAGGGACTTTTGTGGTCACTTGTATATATATCTTTCACCAGCTGGTATAACCGTACTTTGCACGTGTGAATTGAAAAATTAAACAATACAGATTGAAGGATAAAAAGCTTTTAATGAGTTAATTTTACGTGAATTGTAAATAAAAGAAAAGCTTTTTGCATATCTCAGCTAAATAAAAAACATATTTGTTAAATTTTAAGTTTGAAGGTCTAATAGCTGATAAAAAAGATTTTTTTTAAACCTATAACGCCCCGTCTTGTGGGTCAATTTTTGAAAACACCTTCCTAAGCTGATTTCTGCTCAGCAAAAGTAACATATTGTTACAAATGTTTTATAATGAACGCTTAGAATAGTGTAAATAATTTATATCCGGATGTCTAATACGTTAATATTACTTTCTGTTGTATTTGTTTTATGTTAAAATTATCATATTCACAGACAACGCCGTTCTTTAATGGCGATTCAATGGAAATCCACAAAATCTTGGTGATAGAGCCAAGTTGGTATCATTTTTGGCCTCCACGTTGGCAATTTGGCAATTGATTGAACGGTGCAGAAGCTAATATGATATAGCTCCACTAGGTGGGGAGCTGTAACATTGAAAATAACACAAAATTCTTCTCCACAAAAAATAAGTATACATGCCAATTTTCATAGTAATAGGTTGAACGTTGTTGGAGTGATGCGATTTGACATATGCAAACATCCATTTATATATACATATGGATTACACAAAAATATACTTTTCAATATAAGAAAATATACAACACAGCAATAAAATGTTACCTCATAATACGCCTTTTGCATATTCTTCGCTACATTTATTTTATCTTTTTGATAATATATTGCAGCGAAGACAACTGCATTCAGCATGAGTAGTGAACATCCAACAGCAATAGTAACCCCAAGTGCGGATAAGTGAACGCCCCTGTCCAGTCCATATACTTGGATTTCTGTGACATTGCCAGATAAGGTTTTGTCCGAATCTGAAGAAGAATCGTTCGTGTTGATGAAATGAGATAAATCATCGGTCACTTCCTTCGTGATTTGTTGCTGGACATCTGCATAAAGACTTCGAACGCATCCGTCATACGTTGATGTATTGTGGTGGTCATCCAACATATGGTGCTGATCGGTTGTAGTGTTATCGATTGCGTCCAGTTTGGGTATCAGATTCATCCAATACGATAATTTGTGGGCGTTGTAGTGATCTTTCACTTTGGGACTTATAGCTGTAATAAAAAGTATAATTATATTTTAATATATTGTTGTAAACTATGAACTCCTGATGCACGGCATCTGTTTCACAAAAATGAAGCAAATTTGCAATGATATATTGTGAAAAATCAAGTAAAATGTGAGTTAATATTATAATCACTATTTCGAAAAATGCAATGTGTAAAAATTTTGAACATAAAGAATATATTGTTTATAACCCAGTGATAAAATATAGCAGAGCTATACATTATTTTTATTTTCACCTTTTTTTTACTTATTATACACACCACAACACAATATTATTTACTATCATTTCGAAGCCTCCACGAAGGGAAAAAAATCAATAATTACAATTCAATAAAAATTATCCAAATAAAAAAGAATAAATATTGCCAAGTTGCTTTTTCTTAGAAATAGATTTTAACTTTTCTTTGTATGAGAATTGTTTCACTAAGTGTATTCCAACTTTTCATGATAATTTTAGCTATTTTTTACAATGAGTTTAGCCATTTTTGACATTAAATAAAAATTTTGGAACCAATCTGAATAGTATTATAAAGTAAATACAATTCACACAATTTTCAAAATATATTTAATTATTTGTAAGCAAATTTTGAATCAAGAGTATTGAATGAAAAGATAATTAATTGTTAAAATCCATCAAATTCACTATTCTCTGGGTCTTTATTCAGTAAATTTTGCAGCACCGAATAATCAAATGAATTGAATATTTTAATCATTCTTTTCGTACTGTCATGATAAGTGTACCTGCATATGGCTTATGTTACTTGATTAATGAAATGTACAATAATTTTTGAATGAACCCTGGAGCATTTCCCATACCACTTACAATGCACATATTTGTCTGTGACATATTATTTGATTAAGAGTTGTAATGAAGCGCACGATAATTTTGGAATAAAGTCAAAGGCCTTTGTATTTGAAAACTCTCCTCAGAAATTATTCCATAAAATTATGGAATAATTATGGTAGCGCATCATTTTTGATAAAATTAGATAAATATTTAGCGGCTCATATGAATAAAATTTTTATTATTTTTTTATTAGCAGAAATTAATCATAAATATATATATGAAATAAATGCTATATGGATATATATATATCAAGTATTCTTAGTTTTATTTAATTGCCTGTTAATCTTGTTGTTAATGAAAATATTGAAACCCGAGGATAAAAATATTTAAAAAATGTGGTTTCTGATTGAAATTTTCAGTTATAATTTTTAACCAAAACACATGAACGAAGTACTTTTAATTAAATAAGAATATTTAAGGGAGATTTAGCAACATTCAGAATTTAAGCAAATATAGATTTAATTCGTTGTACCTAAAATTTTGTCCCAAATTTTGAATTAAAGTACAGGGCCTTATTTAAGTATAAATACTAAAACTCATAAACATACTTGAAAATAATTTGTACACAATATAAAAGTACACTTTGTAAGAATTAGAATTTTAAATTCAGGCAAGATCTTTGTTTTTATTTTCACTAAATTATAATTTCCCACATATCTGACAAAGTGTCACAACTTCAAAGGAACAATTTTTTTTAATAAATGGACAAAACAGTTTTCCATTCATTTTCTCAAAAGTACCCACTATTAATGATTGACTGAGTGAATATTACCGTCGCACTGTTCAGCCACATGAGAACATTTAGTGACGGACCTCGTAATTTAAAACCATGCTCAAGTGACGAGGACGACACCTGAGCTGGCACTCCTCTCTTCTAACTACCACACCACAACAACAGGAGGGTATTTGAGCTCTCAACAGATTTAACGTGCATCGCTTCCCTACACGGTGGGTATTCAGTGGTACTGGGCTCGAACTCAATGACACGCTAACCACGAGTCCGTTCCCTTAACCACTAAGCTACCACGGCCACCAACAATTCATGATACATGTATCTTTGAGATATTCAATTAAGCTCCGAAAACTCAACGGCAAGAAATGAAGCAAAACAAAACAAACAAAAACCTTGCTGAATTTCCTTATTTTGACCTGTCTGTAATGTTGTAAGTGATCGTTGGTATAATACAAACCTATCACCCACAAGCACTGGAGCTATGTGTGATGGACCTATCAATTTTAAAACTCCGTCAAGCACAGCCTAAACTGTTCACGAAATTAACTAAATACGACCCTGTAAATATTCGCTTGCATTTTGACACATATAAATGCATTAGTAGCTAGCTTGAACTAAATACTGAGGGTTTCATATCAGACTGACTACCTGACCGGAACATCTGTTCATGCACCTCAGGGCCCAACGACATGGAAGCGAAGATGGGCATATTAGGCCTTGGCCCTTATGGGTTGTTGTGTCAATGAGTTTAGTTTAGTGTAAAATAGAATTAATTGTTCTCATATATAATGACCTTATATGACAACTATCATTTATGTTCTTCCACCGACAAAGTATGGTTAAAATAATTCTAATTTCAAGTTAGAAACAAAAAAGAGAGTAGAAAAATGCTGCATCTTGTTTTTCCTCGGATTTCTGAAAAAAAAAAGCTTAAAGGCAATCTTTACTCCAAATTTAATTTGAAATGCTAAGCAGCAGGTAATAAAATGCATTTTAAAGATTTTTAATACTTTATTTAAATTGCATAGTATTTACACACACACAATAATTAAAAATATTCGGTGATAAAATCATTTATGTATTTTAACACATACATAGTTTTAAATTTCCAAAACTTTTAAAAATTTATCTTTTATCCAACATATGCATACTATGCATAACATTTGAAATTATAATTGTGCATATTAGAATTTAACACAATGACCTTGACTTACTATTTTGAAGGACATGATAGAGGTTAAAATTGAAACATCATATTTTCTGATACTGAATTTTTTCTAAAATAGTGACTTAAAATACACAAAACTTAAATGAGAGTAGTTTGTTTGGGCATCCCTTTAGTCATACTTAAAATATATATAAATTTGAATAAATTATTTTTCCTTAAGTTTTAAGTTAAGTTCCTTTTAAGTTTTGAAATAATACTAGTTTGGATGTGGCGTAGAACTGACACATTTAATACTACGCTCTCTTGAATTAAACAAATATATTCGTTCAAAAACTCAATTTAATGACTTATGATCTATGCTCATTGGAACGAAGCAGAACTGCGAAAGAGGAAACCAAGAAATTGTTTTATGATTTATATGGTTAGACACACTCTATTTAATTGAGAAATATTTTCTTAAAATTGATTAAGTTCCTTCTCTTCTTAATATGCAACCAACAACAGTGAAACGAAGTTGAATTTCTTTCAAACTCTAAAACTGTTTTCAAATTAAAAGAGGAAACTCAGGGAAGAATCAAGAAAAATTAAATTTCGAAATACCAATTACTTCTTATACAAGCTCTTTTCTTGATGCAGAAAACTTCCATACATCATTTGCATAAGAGATGTAATTAAATTTTTTCCTGTGATATATGTTTTTGAGAACATTTTAACAGTAAGGTTCTAGTATAATAAATTAAGTTGGGATAGCTTAATTTAACTGTCTACATTGTGTATTGAAGTGAATATGAATGATAAAGTATGATCCATGATTCTTAGAGTTAATTGTTGGATTGATTTAAAGTTTATCTTGATTTCAGATGTTCGTCAATATTTAATTGAAATATGATTTTTTTCAAATGACAGATAAAAGCTATTCAGTAGATTTTAAGTTTTTGGTCTGAAATAATTAAGAGATTTAAGAAAGACTTTCAAGGATTATTTCTGGCGTATCTGTAGGTTAGTCTAAGCATTGTGGATTTAAACAACACGCGGATGAAGTTCAAAATATTTGCATCAAATCCCTATAATAAAGTTTTTGAATCTACGAAGTATAAAATAATTAGGATACTTGATTATTTTTGGATCTCTATCCGTGTGCTAAGTCATCACTATTTTAAGATCATCTGAAATTTAAGGTTTACGACTACATTCGGAACCGTGGTTTTGCAAAAGCGCATAAATGGATAATTTTCATGATATTTAGTGTCATTTACATGTATACAATTGTTTTAAGGACATTTTGACAAAAAAATTATTTAAATACAATATTTTGGCAAAAAATTACCTTAGAATATTTTTTTTTTTTCAAAATGTTCTCCTTTTGTGAAAAATGCTTCTATTATATAGTAATATTTTGTCTGCATATAGCGCAGACCTCTCTACAGAGGCTCGACTAGAATTTTTGAAATATATAACTTAGAAGTGGGTTTATCCATATTTTACGGCAACAGAGGGGAGCAATTTAAAAAAAAAACGCCGATAATTATTTCAATTGGTTGTAACTGGGAAAATTATGTGAATTTTTCAAACATTCTAGTTGAGACTTTGTAAAAATGTCTGAGCTATATGCAGGCAAAATATTATTACAACAGAAGCAGTTTCACAAAAGAGAACATTTTGAAAAACAATATTCTAAGTTAATTTTTTGCCAAAATATTGTATTTAAATATTTTTTTTTGTCAAAATGCTCTGAAAACACTTTTATATATGTAGTCTAATCTAAGTAACACTAAATATCATGAAAGTTATCCATTTATGCGCTTTTTCAAAATCACGGTTCCGAACGTAGTCGGATACCTTAATGAATTTTATTTAAAATCGAAAAATACTTATTTAACATAAAATATTTTTAAAATTTTTTTTATAATGCCTATTTCAAAAAGAATTATTCATTTTGAAGTATTCGAAAGATCTTTAGCGAAAAGTAGCAGTAACATGATAAAAAAAAAGAATGAACAGGATCATACTATTCCAAGGAAATCGCACACAAAATTTCACGCAAGCTTCTTTCTAACTTCCAGTTTTACCTTCTAATGTTATAAGAATATTTTGTTTAAAGATGTCTCACATTTAGAAAGCCCATTTAAAAATTGTATACAGGGATCTCCAATATTGACAAAATTGCTTATAATGTTTCTTGTATTGTCAAAATAGTTGTCATTTGATAAGGCGTCATATAGAGTGGAAATATGAACTTTGATTTATACCTAAAGCCGATGAGACTTAAATGTGTGTAAAGGAAATAAATTGATGTATCAAATTGGTTTATTATTATTATTATTTGCAGATTTCTTTATCCAACACTCTAGCACAAAAGTTTTAGAAATTAGTAATAATTTGATAACTTTTGTTACCGTATGGATCACATTTGATAGCAGGTATCATTTAGGCATTTAAGATAATAAAATAGTCATTTTGCATCTGTAAGATTAATAGAAAACTCTTAAAAATCTGAATAAATAAGATGTGAAAGATGTAAATTACTGACTTCGTACGTTAAAAGTATTGATAAATACTGTTAACTGTCACGTATTTTTTAATGTTAAATTCGGAACCGATTAATATCTCAGTCAAACTAAATTTAGTAGAAAATTTACTTTGCGTTTATCTAAAAATACTTTACAATATTAACTTGTAGAGATTAATTGAAATATTTTTTTTGGTTACTCAGTGTTAAACTTTATTATTTTTGTGCTTTTAAATATCACTTATTTAAAAAAAATAACAAAACTTTCAACTATTCAATAATTCTATTCACTTTTTGAAAAGTATTAAAATTGTGTCATTTTCTTTTAAATTCGCATAAGGGTTAGCCTTTTTAATTTTCAAATCATCTTTCAAGTAAAATACTTGGTAAAAATATTTTTAAAATCAAGATCTCTAGTATAAAAATCAATAGCTCTCAAAAACTAAGTTAATGTTTTGAGACTAACCATTCTAATAACTTCTAAACATTGCCAGTTTTTTCATTGACAAAAAAAATTGTCAAAAGTATGAAGTTACATTGTACGTTATAGGTTAGTAAACAAATAAATATCATTTTCTGTTAAATTGAAACATTCCGTAATTTAAAGTTTGAACAAATTACCCAGTAGTATACACACACTATCATGTATATCAGCAATCATTCATAAAATCTATTTAGTTTTTTTTTTCAATGACTTTATTCTGTTTCAAAAGTTTAAAAATTAATGTCAATGTTGCAATTTCATGCAATTACATGGGAAATATACGGATATATGATTACACATATTATTCTTACAGTATTAAAATATATATAATAAAAATCAAATATTTTATTTGATAATATTTCCGAAATCAAACAATGGTAACTATTACCAGTTCAAATCCATTCCTTCTAAAGAAAACAATAAATTCCGTTAGGGATATTTTATTTAAAACAAACAATACAAATTTGAATCTTCAGGTTAGAAAAAGAAGATGGACTATTTTGCTTATTTATTTTGTTGAAAAAAATGCACCGTTGCGCTTACCTCGTTACAAGTCTAAATTGGACAGAAAAGGATCAATGGGAATGATAAGAATTAAAAAAAAACCACATCAATCTAAATATTTTTTAACTAAATAAAAGGCAGACTTATGTACTTTCTTTTACTTCAGAATGCTGAATTTGTTTATCATAAATTTCTATGTTAAACATTCTTTCGTTTGAAAGTTATGTATTTTCTGAGCTCCTTTTCCCGTTTTCTCAAAATTTGGAGATGTATCCAAAACACAAATAAAGCAATTTTTCGTATATTTTGGAAGCTTTTTAAATCAAATCGATAAAACACAGGAAACGCACTTCGTAAATATATGAATAAATTCTCCCCTATATCACAGATATTCTTTTAAAAAAAAACTCTTACTCTCTCACATCAATAATAAGAGTTTGAAACCTCAACTTTCGTTACTCTTCTCTCAGCAGTGTTTCTTAGAAATTTTTTTTCTTTCCTTTATTTTACTTATTTCCAGATTCATGCATTTTAGGAAAGAAACATAAAAGAGAAAATCAATGGATTAAAGCAGACCCATTTCACAATCTCCTGGAATTCTCCGAAGTGAAGAATGCAACAAAAATACACTCAAGAGATCGACTCTGATTATCGACATATTCGATGCTTTCTTCTAGATGAAAATTTCTTCTTTCTTCAGTCGATCAAGAACAGCTTATGAATGGGGACAGTTTACTTTCGTAAATGCTTTTCAATGGGTACGAAAATATATTTTGCTTCAGCTTAAATTAAGAACTCACTCCAAGAAAATTCTATTTTCGTTTCGTTCTATAAAGAGGTTGAAATACAATACGTCATTCGATATCATTTCTCGAGATAATTGTGATTGAAGAGGACGAAATATTTGAATGAGAATAATTTATACTTTTAATGTGAAAAATCATAAAATTTAGTTAACTGTATTTTTCTAAGAAGGAAAAAAAAAGATTATGCAAGAAAAATAATTTTCACTTAAAAATAATGAAGCTGGAATAGTTAAAAACAATTTTACGCGGTACTAATTTATTGAGTGGATACCATCAATATCGAAATTTTTAAAAGGAATTCTAGTGCTAGAGTGTATGTAACTAGTACTATGTAGCAAATGAACCTATTTCGTGTCAAGACCAATTCAATGTTGGTTCAGAATTTAAATGCCAAACGAAAATTGCTAATAATGACGGAATGCATGCAAGAAATCATCTCAAATGAAACTGAAATCAAATCCTTTTAATTTTAAAACTTAAAAATCTGTCATAGAAATATTTTTTAGACATTTATTTAATATTATCAGTTATTCTATTCACCCGTTCCTATTCATTACTTGTTAGTTATGTAATCATATCAATTTGTTTCCATATTTACTTAGGTTCAAGTGTTACACATTTTGAGAATTTTTCACTTTTTTTCGTAATTGGATATAACGCTTAAATGAACATCTATTATAAGAATAACGAAGACATCAAGAAACACGGATATGTCGAAAATGTTTGCGAAGGGAAAAAGTCGTAGACTAAGGCTCTCATTCTTTTGCATGGCAGTATGAAAAGAAAAAAAATATCTCTAAAGCTGAAGAAATACTTTTAAATAGTTTGTAATGGTCACCGCGACGCGTTCGTTAATATGGGAGAGTCGGAAGGAAGACTATCCATAATCACAAAATAACTTCAATTTATTCTCAACAATTTTTATAAACAACTACACTAATTCTATTAATCAAGTTAAGAGAAGCACATAAATACCAAATATGGAAAGCAATAACGAGGTAGACAAAATACGAGAAGACTTTAAATAATCAGATTACTTATGTCTAGCAATAGCTTCTAATTCTTAGCGACCTAATAAATATGACACCTAATTGACAAATCGTCAATTTTGATATTACAATCATCAGCTACAAAGTATCCACGCCTGACTTCACGTTTAATCAATCACTGCTAGCCGTTAACAGTCTAACCTCTCTTTCCCTCTGACCTGAAATTTTAATCTTTATATACAAGTCTTGATTTGCATACTCACAACTTTTTCTTCGGAGGAAGATTTATAATATAATAATTTTTAAAGATCCAATATTTCCCTAGAGGATTAGTATTTAAAGGAACGCGGATAGACCCGTCACAAGTTAATATAAATATATTCATTGAATTAAAAGGAAAAAATAATTATTTTTAAGGAGAATAACTTAATAATTGTTTTTACAATGTTCTTAAAATGTGAAATGATATATAAAATGCCTTAAATCACATTAAATAATATAAAGCAAACTGTTGAAGCCATATATTAAGAAGAAAGATTAATGAATTTGTAAAGCGATTGTCACTTTAAGTCGTTTTATTCATTCATTAGATATTCAACCACCTTTTCCAGGGTAGGAACGTACAACTCACATTACGGGAGGGCGGGGGGCACAGCCTACGTTATACTGAGCTTTTCCAGTCCTTTGTAAGATCCAGCTTGGAATCAAATGATTTTGCAAGGGGGGAGGCAATATTCTCCGTTACACGACTGACTTTTTTTGGACCTTTGATTTATAAATGCTTTCTAAAATAATTAATTGGCGCAATAAAACACTTTCTGAGATAATTTTTTAAAAAATTAACCTTAATTTTTCAATGAATGTAAATAGGGATTTTATGTATCGAAATCAACTATTGTTATTTTATGAAATCTAAAGAAAAGGATAAATAAGGTGGGTTTTTTTTTTGCATGTGCGTATTTGGAAAATACTCCGTGATTAGTTTCCTTTATACACAATTGCTGGTAGATTTAATGTATATTGCATAATGCTTCTCTGACAAAAAGAAAAACAAATACATCTGTCATCTATTCAAATACTTCTGCTAAATCGAAATAAAACGGCTGCCTAATTTCTTTGTGACTTCGGTGGAGAAGGATATATAGATATGGAAACATTTTTGCAAACTTTAAATTTTATAAATCTGGGATACGAATACTTATAAATCATATCAATATTTTTAATTTTCATAGAACTTGTCACAAAAGTTTTTTCATTGGTCTTTATCCCTAATTTCCTTTTAAAATCATAGTCTGCTAAGTTGTACAAACTTGCAACTTTGAAAAATAATGACAATTTTATTACATGAACTTAAATATATACATTAAAAGTTATGATAACAAAGAGAAAATCGTATATCTAAATGTAAATAGTTATCTAATCTGCGAGAAAGCATACATTAATAATGTTACTATTATTTCTACTTTTCATTTCGAAGACATTTTTCTGTTTATAGAATAAATCCAAAACATTCTTTTGGCTTATACTTTTGTATACCTTACTACAAACACAAGGAACTTTGAATCAAAATATTATGTTCATTGTCATTTTTCCCAATGTAAGCCAATTATTAGCAATAATTACAGAAAGAAAATTAAACTGCCCCGTCGAAGTATTTCGATGCATAAATTGTTGGCCAAGATGCCACAAATCAACTCCTGAAACCAGTATGGACTTAAATTTTTAAGAAACTCTTTAAATTCCTTTAAACCGACAAAAAAATTAATCGCAACACATATTTCTAGCTTAAAGTCAAACACGTAGGTACCCAATATCAGATGGATTGAAAACACAGCCCGATGTATCTTGGTTAGCTGGAAGTTTTGTTGTCAGATAACTAACAAAACTAATTCTTCATAAAACAATTTCTTCTCTTACAAACATATTTTGCGTTTTCTAACTATTGTGTTCTCTAAATTAAGGTAAGCACTTCCAAATACTTTCTTAAATTTATTTTCAGTGATGCATGCACGATGTACGCTTTAATTTAGCTAACTTATATTTAGCTCAATAACTTATTATTTAAACTGTTTTTTTTTAAACTATTCTGTTTTTTATAAACTGTTCAGTTTCTTCAATTTAAATAAGCAGTAAATCAATATTTGTCAAATTTTCAAACAATTTAATTAAAATTTCACTAAGCACACTTAGAATATAATTAAATTTTTGTTTGTGGTTTTATAGAAAAGACTCCCTTGAATATATATACAAAATATTTTTTTTAATGAATAACATGTTTGCACATAAAAATGAAAGAGTGTTATTCATAACATTCGTAGTACTTTACGCCATTATTTGTATGTAAAAATGGTTAA
Source organism: Trichonephila inaurata madagascariensis (assembly GCA_019973955.1). Classification (NCBI taxonomy): domain Eukaryota; kingdom Metazoa; phylum Arthropoda; class Arachnida; order Araneae; family Nephilidae; genus Trichonephila; species Trichonephila inaurata. Next base: position 72,148 of record BMAV01013353.1, read on the forward strand.
CAACTCTGGTGCATTTTCAGAATACTCATCATATAATTTAATTTTCAATTTTTTTTTTATTTTGTGTGCTTAGTTGGTGCAAAAACTACTGATAAAAATAAGTAGTTTCAAAGTTTTATTATACAAAAAAAAAGAATAACAGAAGTTGGTTGTTTAAACCAAGAGATAGTATTTATGGAGAGAGAACCGATATAACTTAAATTCATTCTACTTGAAATTTTTTCTTCAGTTTTTTAATTCCAACTGAGCTGCGTATTGGTATTTGCAATTGCAGACCTCGCACTTTTCCCGGAAACTGGTATCACCGGTTTATAGTGCTCCGCCATAATAGAGGTGGAATACAATCGACGTAGGTAATTTTGAAGCCAATTTTTCCCTCTGCCATCGTACTTAAGCCACTGTTTTTAGGAACTTAATTTCTCTGACAGCACCCAAGTCAAGCAAGCACTTCAGGATTCTTTAACATGCTCCATAATCATACGCCATGAACGCTATCGATTTTCTGCATCGTGAAAATCCACCGACTTGGGCCGGGGTCGAACCCGCAAACTTAAGCGTACAAGGCTAGCGACACACCAACTACGCCACCCATCTGACTCTTCTATTGAAAAATGTAGGTAATATATTTATGATGCACGAAACTACTCAAGGAAATGTACGAAAAATTAATGTTATTTTGGAAAAGATTCAAATACCTTATCTAATCTTTCCATTAAATGTTCAATTATAGCTGCATAATTTTTGTTGTTTTTGAGTGTAATACTTAGAACTGACTGAAATGCATAACATTGTTTGCATTTGTTTTTGATTTATTTGCACCAATTTCATTTTTAAAATTGTAGTAACTTGAAATAATTTATTTAGCAATTGGTAGACATATGCTTAGCTAATCGTTAAATCTCTTAAATGACTCAAATCTGTGAAGGAGCATTTATCGCCAATTTATCGATCAAGTTCGGTGTCCGTCAATTTGTAAACTAATCTATCAACAAATAACGCTTTTGAAGTTTTGATAGAAAATACCTTAAAACTATAAATTAATCTTTGTATAACTTTTTAAATGTTTAATTATTTAGGTATTTAGAATGTTTGATCTCTTGTCCTTCATTCATTTTAGTTTCCAAACTTTAATGAACGACTTTTGTAAAAATTTTAATGTTTCACTTCAATATTTCAAAAATAAATAAATAAATAAGTATATATTTCTTCCTACTATATATTTTCCCCTCAACCATAAATTAAAATGATATATAGACATTTTTTCTTTACTTTTCCTCAGGTAACTAAAGTAAAACTTGTGATTTGATATCGGTTATGTTAAGCTTATAAATATCAATACATAGTATAGGTAAAATGTTTCAGGTTATTGGACGAAAGTATTTTGAAAGAGCATAGTTCTAATCTATAGTCTTGATTTAGGAAGATTTATTATGAGCTGTCAGAGGATGATTTATGGAAAACACATGAAAATAGATAATTGATAACGATTATGCAATACAAAAATCGTTTCTTTCAGCATGTAAAGAAATAGCAAATTTGGCTTCAAGTTTAGGAAACATAGCCATACATTTTCATGTAGAAATATATATATAAAATAAAATAACTCTCTTCTAATGTTAATTTTATTATCAAAAACGTATAAATGAACTTATTTTACATGTAGTTAATTTGGTAAATCAGATAGTTAAGTAAATATACCTTTATTTCCAATAAAACATCTATTTTTAATAATTTACATAATTTGTATTATAATGTTATGTTATTTTTATTATTTTAAACTCTTTTATTACAAGTAAACCGTGATGCATGCCATTTCAAGAAGTGTTAATTACAACATCAACGTTATTCTAATAAGTAAAGAATTTAAAATTGATTTATAATGAGATGAAATTCAAACATAAACTAATTTGTTTTACTAAAGTAAGATAACCTTTAACATTTTTAAAAAGCAGTATCAGAATGTTGTGTTTAGTTTTCATGCATTTTGTACGTCTTGGGAATATATTTTATTCCTTATAATATTTTTATAATTTAAATATGATTTTAAAAGTTAATAAATACACATATATATAAAATAAGACATCTCATCCAGAAGACATTCTATACTCTAAATACTATATCGTTGAAGTACTGAAATATACTACTATTGTTAAAATTGTTTTAACCTAGATATGTTACGAAAATAGTCATATTCTTATTAATTATATGATTCGAAAACATTTTTTCTTTAAATTAACAATAGCAATTTAAAAGCAAGTATATACATTTTATAAAATTTGTTTTCATATTTTAAATACGTACTGCGTTTCCTGCAATATGCATGCTTAATTCGTTCCACAGTGTCACCCTTTTTCACCAAGGCGCGCAGTTATACAGTGTACCAAAGGGGGAGGGCATAAAGAAGCAAATACTTTTTGAAATAAAAAAAAATCAATGACAAATCTTTGAAGGTCATTGAATTGCATTCCAAAGCCTTCATAATAGTCTTACAGATAGCATCGCAATGCAAAGGTTCGTAATACCGAAAATTGTACATATACAGGGTGTTGCCGAATACAACCAACAAATTCAGAGAGAAAACAGTACACAGCATGGTGACGGCATATCACCAGAGAGCAAGGTTTTGCAAACCACATTTGATCAAAGTAATTTGCAAAAACTGCTATGAATGGTATGCCATCGAGTGAAAAGAAGATTCCTTGAGGGGCTAGAAATACATTTATTAGACGTAAAGCATGTCTGCAGTAATAACAATGCATCACTTTCTGACGTCGAAAACGCATCGACGTTATTGTCACAGGAATTGTTCGAAATCGTGACTGCGTAGGTCATAGCACAGACCTCACCGAAGGACAAAGATTGTCAGACACGTCCAAACGAATTCGGAGCGCGAGTGATATCAGCTGAAGACACGACGATCCTTGCCATAAGATCCTCCACTGCAGCCACCTGCGTCTCATACACAAGCGATTTCAGGTGGCCACAGAAGAACAAGCTTCATGGAATTAAGGTACGGGTAGCATGGGGGCCAAGAAACAGACCTGCCGCGCTCAATTCACCCCTAGGAATATGTAATATGGATGTGGTTACACTCCGCTATCAAACATTGTCCAGTTTCACCCATTATGCATGAACTGTACGTTCTGCTCTGCAGTGACCGGATATTTCTTGTAGCAACTCTAGAAGTGGGGACATGCAGGTTTCTTCAACCCTACCATGACTCATCATCTTCCCGACGTCTACTATTATTGCGATTTTCACCAATTAATGTGGTTATGCACTATAACGATTTATCATACCCATCCTGCCTGTTATAATCCCTTTGAATTTGTCGTTAGAAATCGACAGTACGCTGCACCTACAACAGGAGTAGTTAAAGCAACGGCTGGTTGAAGCTTATATATATGATAGCGGTAGTTTAGGGCTTACGTGTCAGTATTATTTGATTATATACAGGAATAATACTAATTGTTTAAATACCGGAATTATAAACTTTGAAAGTAATTATTAATTATTGTATAAGCCAATTTGTTATCTTAAACGCCTTTACAAATGTTCTATTTCCTTTTTCATGGATTGCAAACTAATGTGTGTGGTAGTTTTAAACTTAAATCAGCAATTATTAAACGTTCGATCACCACCTCTCCTCTACAGTTTAAATACCTCTCCTTATTCCCCTAACACATAGCTGAGATATTTAAAGATTATTCAATAATTTCTTAAGATTTTCCTGCTACTCATACAGACTTTTTAAACATTTTTCTCCTTAAGAAAATAGCCCATGTTGAGCCTGGTTTCAAATCCCTGAGAAAGCATGGATTTTTGTAATTGTATAGTGCCTTCGCGACATGGGGATTTGAAATTGCCGTTGAGCTGCAAGTTCTCTCGTGAGGTTAGTGGTCGTTTTTACTAAAAACAATTTTGGCTGCATGAGATTAAAAATAGTTATCGAGTTTTAAACTGTATTTCATATTATTAGTATGCATTTTATTGCTTTCTTTCAAATTTGGACTTGGATTCATTAGCATTATTATTGTCAGTACAATAATGATTGCAGTAGAACCAAGAAATACTTGTTTGACTTTAAGCCAGTTACCGAGACATGAAATAATATCCTGAATCTAGTTGATGTGTACTATATATTTATTAGATATACGCGCGAAGTAGGATTCAAAAGTTCCCGGACTGAATCTATAACTTAAAAAAATATTACTAATTTAACTGCTGAAACACATCCTCCTTCAAAATAAGACCCTTGAGCAACAACATACTTTTGCCATCTCTTGTAAAGGTCATCAAGACATTTCCGGAATCCTTTTTTAGCCATGTCCTTTGGTTCAGCTTGCGATGTACTTTTAACTTCATGTGCAGATTGGTATTCGTTTAACAATGCAGAGGATAATGTGTAGACACACTCTGTAAAAGTTAAGATCCTTAGTCGGTACCCGTCGACTTGTGGCTGTGGATATTGCCACTGACTCTGCTATTGTTTGAAAACTATTTTTACGTACCACCGCTGAAACCTTTTCATTGTTTTCAGTGATGCGGGAAGTCTTAGACGTCTACAACATTGCTGTCTTTCCTTGAAACGTCCATGCAACTTAAAAGTTTGTTTTTGGCATAATGTATTACAGCCTTACACATGACTCAAAGTTTCTTCTGCCTCCGTAGTTCTTTTTCCCGAATGAACACAAAATTTGATATTCATTATCTGCTCAACAAACGCAATTTCTTTTAATCGCCTGCTACTAGAAGCATCCGCCTACAAAATAAGATGCCGAGGCAAGCCAATACCTCCTAGGTATTGGGCAAGCTACTGACCACGTGAGAACAAACTTCTTTAGAAAATGGGAAGAACACAGTATCCCAAAAATGTTATCATATTCGGTTTTCTGCAAACATTTCCCACGTTACAGGCTCAGCCGGGAAACTTGAATCCAGCCTCATATATCGAGCTTATTTAAAAAGACTTCGTATCATCAAAAAATAATTTGTAGAAAGAAGAGGATTCCTTTATCTCATTTATAAAAAATATAAGGAATAGGTATAACAAAAAAGAAGAACAGTTTTCATAAGAACTAATTAATGTATAAAACCAAGGGAAGAAAAAACACATAAAAAAATTCCAATAAAATGAGTTTTTTTCTGTGCTTGCTTAAGCTCTCAAAATAACTAAAGGTATATGAAAAAATAGCATACGGTTATTTATTAATAAAGATGCATATTCTATTTTCGTCCTCCAAACAGACGACTTCTTATCCTGTGTAATGTGAATAAAATGAAATGTTTGGGAACTGGTACCGCTAGTTTTATATTTTTTCCATTATAAGAAATGTTACCCAGAAAAAGTCTGGAACATTCTTTGTTCCTTGGCATATGCCATTTATGATTAGTAAAATAAAGAATAACCTTTTCTGAGAACGAAGTTATTTTTAGCTCCTGCAATTTTCTTACTATTTTTAGATACTACTGTAAGATTGTTATTTTAGCCGGGATGGGGTTAAAGAAAAATGCATATTCAATAGCAAAAATCAATATGCATATTCAATAGCAATATAGATAGATAGATAGATAGATAGATAGATAGATAGATAGATAGATAGATAGATAGATAGATAGATAGATAGATAGATAGTTAGATAGATATTTCAATAATTCTTACAGAATTATTTTATTATTTTATCACGAATAATGCATTTTTAATTTGTAACATATTCGAAATGATTGCATTCTATTTATTAGCAAAAGAATAATAGAAAAAATACCTAAATTTCCTGTAACATTATTTGTGTGTGATTGACAAGCAAAATTACTCTGTGTTAAATAATAAATTAAGTTATCCGACTACCCTAAAATCTTGATTTTTTTCAAAACTTGACAAATTTTTCTTCTGTTTTATTTTATAGGCCATCTTAGTAGTTTAATAAAAATACCAAATTTTTTTCCATTTTCTAGAACAAAAACTACAAGTGTTTTAGTAAAAGCAGATGCCATAACTTTACACAAGATGTCAAACTTTAAAATGCGTTTTACTTGAAATGTGTTTTTTCGAAAAGCTCAAACGGGGACAGCGATTGTACAAAAAGTTTTAAAAATAATTTGCTGAAATTTTCTGTGTACGTTCTGTATAGCAGTAACAGTGTTTTGACTGTCAGATTTATCAATCACTGTTTTATTTCAAAATTTACAGTCCTTTATGTGAATATAATTACTGTTTTCTTAAGCAATTTCATATAATCACTAAGATAAAGTGTTCTAGCTTTTGTAAAAATTAAAATATCTCTTATCCTGAAGGTTATTTCAAACAGGAGTAACAAAGTAACACATTAAGATTTAAAAAATCACAATTTGTTCATAAAATTTTTGTACAGAGTGGGCCCCGTTTATGTATTTTTTTTTTTTACATTTTTATCAATGTTTTCCCATTTTAATAATAATAATTTTTTTTTTCTATTTTCAATTTTAGGATTTTTTTCATAAAATATACTAAATAAATCTAAAAATCACAAAAAAATCCTCATATCTCTATTTTATCACAAAAAAGTTGCCGCAAGTATTCGGATACATTACATTAGTTTTCATGTTATGGCAATGGTTAGTACTAATTGCTTTGAAAATTATTTAAGTCAGTAATAATTGAATAATAATTAAAAATGTAGACTTTTAAAGACAAGATAGTTTTAGTAAGATTATTATTACAATTATTATTATGGGCCCATTCATATTCATAAAAACTTTATGTAGACTCTATAATTTTCTTATATACTGCTTTCAAATTCAATATTAATTTCAGGTTTTAGCAAAGTTATACTGAATTCCCCATTATAATTTTAGGCAAATTATTTTCGTGTCAGAAATAATTAATTAGCAAATTGTGACAAATGCTCTTATTGAAATGATCTGCCACATATCTATCAAATAAATGTTTAAAAAACCTGTCATAATTTTGACATGGGGTGTTGGAAGAAAAACTTATAAAACTTCATAAATGCTTATTCAAACAAAACTAAAACAAATCACAATATTAATTGAAATAAAGCGTGAATTATTTCAAAAATGCTCAATAATGAATGATAAAGTTTAAAACCTAACACTTAGTCCCAAATCGGTGTTAATGTTCATTGGATTCTTTTTGTTTTTGAAAATAAATTAGGCTCAATGTCCAACACTTATTATCAACCTAACTAAACTAAACAGCGCAGCAGCCCAAAATGGCCAAGGCCTACGATACCATCCCGCAATTATTTCTTGGTGCTCTAATTTCTTAGTCCATGTGTGTATTTTGTCACATATATATAATATTCTTAAGGTATCCGACAACGTTCGAAACCGCAATTTTGCAAAAGCGCATAAATGGATAATTTTCATGATATTTAGTGTCACTTAGATTAGAATACATATATAAAATTGTTGAAAGGACATTTTGACAAAAATTTATTTAAATACAATATTTTGGCAAAAAATTAACTTAGAATAATCTTTTTTCAAAAAGTTCTCCTTTTGTGAAAATGCTTCTATTATAATAATATTTTGGCTGTATATAGCTCAGACCTCTGTACAAAGGCTCTACTAGAATTTTTGAAATATATAATTTAGAAGAGGGTTTATTCATATTTTACTACAACAGAGGGAAGCAATTTTAAGGAAAGAAAAGCCAATAATTATTTCCATTGGTGGTAACCTCTGAAAATAATGTGATTTTTCCAAAAATTCTAGTTGAGCCTCTGTAGAGAGGTCTGAGCTATATACAGGCAGAATATTATTATAATATAAGCATTTTTCACAAAAGGAGATTTTGAAAAAAGATTATTCTAAGTTAATTTTTGGCCAAAATATTGTATTTAAATAATCTTTTTGTCAAAATGAACTTAAAACAATTTTATGCATGTATTCTAATCTGAGTGACTCTAAATATCATGAAAATTTCCCATTTATGCGCCTTTTTAAAATCACGGTTCCGAACGTATTCAGATACCTTAAATTTCTACACATCTTAGCTATGTTCGTAACAGGTTGCACTTTAACGTGGGTTATGTTAATGTAACACAAATACTATGCAATTAACAGGTGATTAAGGATTTAATTTAATTAGAATCTTGATATCATTTCACAAAGCTGAATCTATGATATTATTACTGATTTGAATACGAGTATTGATAAAAAAATACAGAAATGAATATATATTTCTTTTTGGGAGAATTTTTGAAATCCCTAAGAGAGACCCTTCGTGTCAAAATTCCTAAACATTAAAAAAAATTAAAGTAATTTTTACCAAGATATGGGAAAGTATGTAATTTTTTTATTTGATAATTTCTGTTACAGCTAAAAATATGCATATTTAAGGCCATCATCGTTGATTTTTGCAATTTGACGCATATGTAGACTTCTTTCAGACTGTTTTTCCTAAATTGTTTCCTTTTTGCTTTGCCGAACCCCTATTTAATATTAAGCCCCGAATTATAACGAACTATTTCAACAGCCGAAAAATTCTTTTATTCACATATCATTTTGTCCGAAACAGAAAAAGAGTTCTCTTCTGAGCAACAAATCTCAATGGTAAAAGGTGCAGCCCCTTATTTGACTTGACATGTGCATATGAATCATCAGTGTAATTTATCACATGAGTTTTGAACACATCATGATATTCCTATCTTTTCCTTTACAACGCAGGGTATATATTAAAAGCTGGTAAAATTTGCTTTCTTTCTTTCTTGAAAGAAGGAAGATTATTATAACCACGCTTTTGCTGAAATTTTTTTTTCAGTAAATTTTTGAAGCATGGGGAATTCTCAGAATGCAGTCGAAAAATGCTTTCAAAAGGCAGGATTTTCAGGCAAACATATAGAGAGTGATAAAGATCCCGCACTTGATGAAGAAGTCTCATGGCAAGAAGTCACACCTAGGATAGATTTTAACAATTATTTTACATTTTATGAATAACTGTCTATCTGTGCAACTCAAGTTGAAGAAATTGTTGATAACTTGGAGCCAATAAAGAGCGATTCTGATGCAGAAATTTATATTGAAACTCCTATAAAAAATAATAAAATTTTCTATTGTTTTACTTTGTTTGGAAACTTTGAAAACAAAACCTCATATACAATGGTGGTTTATTTTAATTTCGATCCCTGAGAGCAGATCTTCAATCTTCCTTAGCTCTAAAGGATCAAAATTTATAACTAGAAAATCTGGCTTATCCGGGCCAAGGGACCCTAATGGTTAAACCGGAACAGCTCAGGCAACAGAATCTAAATTACACGTTATTTTTCAATTCCTACTATTAGCACACTCTCTCTCTATATTTATTTATCTTGGTGAAATTTTCAATCGTTGATAAAATACATTATAAAGCGCTCAATTGAGTCGAAATTTTATATACATCATTAATTTGGATGGCAATACATTAATTCAATTATAATTAATAAAAATTAATTGATTAAAACTAATTATTTAAAGGATCACCAATACAGCCACGTTGGCATAATTTCTGGCGACTTGTGTCAAAACTTGAAAAGGTTTTTTCACATTTTAAAGTTTTCATTTGAGCTGAAATTTTCTATACACTATTGTTTTGGGTAAAAGTACGATAATTTAACTATAAATAATTAAAATTAATTGGGTGAAACTAATTATTTAAAGAGTTACAGATACAGCACCGTTGAATTTATTTTTAGCGACTTGGGTCAAAACCGCAAAAAATATTTTTTCTCGCGTTTTAAAGCATTCAGTTGAACTGAATTTTTATATACACGATTTTTTTGGATGGCAATACGATGCTGTAATGATAATGAATAAAATTAATTACCACTTAATGATGTGACTGTCATATGTATGTACACATTTATATTAATTTTAACTCTATTTAATAAAAAGTAGCTAAAATAAAAAATTTTTTTGTTAGTCTAAGTAGGAATTAACTTATTTTTTTTTTTTTATATATATAAGACTTGTATTATCTGCATAAAGTCGGAGTGAGGGAATTTTGACGCCATACTATTAAGTTACTCAAGGGTGTTTGGCAACGGACCTCATAATTTTAAACCATGTTTAAGTGACGAAGATGACACCTAAGCTGACACCTTTCTCTCCTAACTTTCACACCACTCCAACGGGATAGCGTTTGAGTCTCAACATATTTCACCCTTCATATTTCATTCCTTGACAATCTCAGTGGTACAAGGCTCGAACTCATGGCATGCCGTCCACGAGTCCTTTGTATTGGTCACTAGGCTATTGCGGTCACGCATAAAGTCGGAAAAGAGCACTTTCGAGTACGAGATCAAAAATATTGCCACACATCTATTAGACGGTATTTTAAAATTTCATATTAACAGGTGAGTAATAATTCGGAAATAGGTATTTTTAGCTGCTGAATAAAAAGTGTGTAATGGGCTCAATTCATGGTGGCCACATGATATAGACAAACACGTGTTCTGCTTCGTATTTAAAACATACATAAAGTTAACACGCGATCACTCGCGCGGGGTGTTCTGTACACCCCAGCAACAAGAAAATCCTCCCAGAATTCTAAAAAGAATGTGCAGAGCCACGATTTTTTCTGTAGCTGCACATTTTGGGTCATTGAACCTTCAAGCCTGATGCAATCCCTCTTTAAGGAACGATTGGAATGTAATGACCTTCAAAAGTTTATCTGGAGGCTGAGAACTCCCGCGAGAAGTTGAGCATTTGTATACAGTCTGCTCTGAAAGTTTGGAAAATGATTAAAATATTATTTTTCTACTTTCTACTATCATTATCTCATTAATTATAAAGTATATTTATTCCTGGTATATACGTTTTATATACTGGTTTATGAAAAAATATAAAATTATGTGTTTTAAAATGAATATTTTGTATGTTTAGTTTAAATTAATGTTAGTCTCATTTGTATGCAATAAATTTAATAATTTTATTTGTATAATACAAAAAACATCTTGTACTTAATAAACATGTATCATAATGACTTAATTTTTATTTTCATAATTCAATACACGTGTTAAAAGTTGGGGGTGTTCTCTACACCCCGCGAGTAACGAAGGTAGCAAAAACAGGCGCGAGTGACCGCGGGTTAATTGTGCTTGCTGTTCATGTAAATCTTACATAAAAATTCAAATTTCATGATTGAGAAAACATGTTCAAATGTTATAAAAAAATTTCAAGAAGATTTTAAAATTTAAAAAAAACTTATTTTATGCATGTATTTTCAAACAAAATGTATTTTGTAAACCTATTTGAGTTATTACTGTTGTTCACACATATGTACTTTTTAAGAGAACGTGTCTGCAAAGAGCAAAAGTTGGCAACAACGAAATGTATAAAATAATTAGCTGGATACATATGATTGATTTTTTCGTGTGACTATGACGTCACGTGAGTTTTTGAATTGATTGGCTAAAAACCCGTGGTTATCATTATCATGCGACTTTGACGTCATATGAATTTATATATAGCTCATTTCTTACTATAGATATTTATTTGTGCAGCTGTTTATCACGGTACTTCCAAATAACACCTGCAAAAAAAAAATTGACCCTGATATTACGAATAACCTCGAATAAACGAATAAAATGTTCGGTCCCAACGAATTCGTTTAATTATAGTCCGATTGTATTTATGTATTCAAGTGAGAGAAATCATCAGTCTCTCATGTAGAATTTATAGTTACCTAACGTAGATCCTATACTGCGTAAATATTTCGCTATACAAAAATATTTTTTAAAAAAATGAAGATATTTAAATTTGCTCAAAGTAAATAAATGCCTTGCTTTAAATGCATATAGTAATTTTAAAAAATTGAGAGTTAACGAAAAAAAATTCTTACAGACTTATTTTTCAAACTTTGACAATACTTAAAAATAAGTATAAATTTATTTTTTACACTAGACATTAAAGCAGCATAAAGTACTTTATTTAACAAAAAATCATCAAAAACATTTAAATTATAAATATTAGGCAACAATCATTAATTGCAAGACCAACATTATCGAATATACCTTATATTCTATTTCAAATAATTATAAGATAATTTATTCTTGTTTTAATTTTTTCATACGATTCTCTTTCCACTTTAAAACAATCCCCAACCCCTGAAAATGAAGTTCCTCGTTCGAATGAATTTTGTAATAGTTTTGAGGCTTCCATCCTCTTCATTATAATAGTTAAACTCAACCTTTGATCGCAATTAAAAGGACTTTAAACTAGAATTTATTGCTATCGAGACTACTGTTCAGTACGTATATTTATACTTCAAATTGAAGTTTACTTTCCAGAGAATGTATTTTATTTACAGTAGAAAACAAAAACAAAAAAACATCATTAAAAAAGATGATTTTAAAGATATATCTAAAATGTTCAGCCCCCTAATAGTTTCTTTCAGTATTTCTTGGAATTCATTATACAAAATATCAAAAACTAAACAAATCGCGATCGATCACCGTTTTTATGTATTGAAATTTAAATAGTTAAAAAATAAATAAAAGATACTGTAACCTAAGGAACAAACGGCAGTAATTATTAGAAAAACTTGCCTCCAGAAAAATCTCTATTCATTTATTAACAGACTTAAGTACTGTTTTCTACATTCAAAAATGTGAATTATGTTCAAAAAAGTATTGTTTCTAAGAATGTACGGAAAAGAAATTGAATATGAATGGGATTTAAAAGTGAATTTTACTAATCCAAACCAAACATGAAAAGTAGGAATTTAATATCCAAATAAATTATTGTATTGAGAGTAACAACAAATCTTGAATTGTATATTACAAAGCAGAAAGAACTAGTTTTATTTACAAGAAGTGGTAAATATGCTGAGAAAGTTGAAAAATATTTACTTACAAATAATAAACTAATAATGAAATTTCTTACTGATTGTAGTTGTAAGTAGTTAAAAATATATTCGCTTTTACATTTTATCAAAATATAAACCGACTGATTTAATTAATATATTCAGTCAAATGTATAAGTATTTCAATAATATAGATTCATTGTTTTATCACATTGAACTAAGCTGAATTTAATTAAACACATGACGAGAAATTTAGATATTTATTCTACATAGTTTTTGTACTTGAAACTGTTTCATGAATTGTTTTTATCACTTTCAAAAATCTTTTTTTATCTTGTATCTTTTATTGTGTATTTTTTACATTTGTGTAATTTTTATCTTGCGAAACCAGATGCACATGCTTCAATATTGATTTTATACTTATTAAATAACAGCAGGAATCGAACAATACTTGCATATGCTGAGGTACTTCTGATGATTAGCAGTGAATTCCGGCCAGACGACTCTCTCGTAGCGTCCTCTGGTGGTGTCTATTTGCATTTCTCCAAGCTGAGAGCCCACATTCGGATCACTAAAAAAAGGATGATTAAAAAATTATTTTCTCCCTTAAATAAAATAGCATATTCATAAACTAGATATTTGTTATTACGGATTTTAGTAAGAAATAAATTATTAAGTTAATATAAAATAAATTCTTTCGAAATAGTGAAACTTCTTGTTTAAAACAAGGTAAAAAATTGACTGTGCATTTAGATCAGTGATTATTACGTGCAAACAATTCCTATTACTTACTTTAAATAGTTCCATTAATTTTATAAACAGGAAAAATATCGAAAGTTTTTATACCAAACATTCCTTAAAATTGTAATTAAATATTTCTAAATTGAATTTTTACATTGTGCATGCTCAATAATTTAAATTAAAGTTATTAGATCAACTTAATTAAAATAAATAATGAATAATATTTCTCTTGCATAAGTTCTATACATAAATGAGAGATATTTATCTTTAGAAATATTATTACTAGAGAAGATCATCTGCAATTATCACAGGCCAGAATACTTTTTCCAAAACTAAATTACATGAATTGTTTGTTACTAATAATTATTTCACTTTAAATGATTATAAGTTTTTCAGGTAAAATATTAATAAGAAGGAAAATAGTCCAGTTAATTTTATTTTCACTGAATAATAATTAAAAACATTTTTGATAAAGCTGTATTTTGTTTTATACCAGATAACTTATTTAAAAATAATGTTGAAATAATTTAATAATAATTTCAGACTCGATTTATATACACAAGAAAATATGTGTTTTAAATTAATTTTGTTGTATATCAATAAAATATATTTAATGAATATAAAAGTCTCGTAAAATTAATTCATGTTAAAACTTACATTTATAGAAGCCTTAGAAAAAAAAAAGAGATGTAATACTTTAATAAGAATATGAAAATTCTATTAATCTAAACTTCTAACTTAGAAATCAAATTAATGCATTTTTTTTATTGCTGAAGATTTTCTTTTTATGCATAAAAAAATTCCTTATCAATAAAATCTTAATTCAAAAATAATGCATTCCTACATAATATAATACTAGAGTATACTATTATTAAGATCTAATATCATTATTTTCAGCTTAGAACTTCAATCAAATTATTAACGCTGTCTCACCAACACATTGATTGAATAACAGATATTTCAACAATAATGTTCTAGAGTCTAAATAGTTAAAAGAAAGTTCTTTGAATTTCGTTAGATTAAAATTTAGAGAGATCTACGCTTTGTAAAAGTTGAATGATAGAACGTATTAAGATGGGATGGTATTCCTAAAAGAAATCTATGTTCGTAGAATATTATATAAGGCAAGTGCCCTACTTATAGATTCAACAAGCCAAATGACGAAAAATCCAAATATTATAATAAAAATTCTCATTAGAAAATTCAGAAAAAGATGAAAAAGATTACAATCTATGCCTTTACAAAACTTTGATTAACGAAATCAGCATTTACTACGAATAGTAATTTGTCCATTATAGAACCGCTATGGAAAAGCCAAACGAAAACAATGTTGTTGTTATAGAACACCCTCTCCATTGATTAACAGATTTCTTGCTTTATTTCAAGGACCATCCCTTTCAACAAATTGAACAAACATCCATTTCTAAGCCAATCTATTTCTTTCATGTAAATAATTATTACAAGTAATACATGTATGTGTTGAGAAGCTAAAGAGGTAAAAAGATGAAAAAATTAATAATCGACAGGAGATAATGCAATAAGTGGGAACAAAAGGTATGGGTTTTCCAGGCGATTACATTTATCTATTTTTACATCATATAGACCGGGTGTTCCTCAAACTGCGGGAAGCGCCCTTGGAGGGCTGATAAACCTACGAGGAGGCGCGAGCAAATTGAAAAGTCGAATACAAAATTATTCTTTTAAACAAATTGTGCTTACCGAAAGTAAGCAAAATACATTCTAACATAATAAAAAATAGAAACTCATTTACACTATAATACACTTATAAATGTATCATTACGTACAATCTATTTCATAGTATTTTGGACAATACTAAGTTAAGAACGAGTTTAATAATTTCCAGTGACCAATAGTTTGTCATATATAAATTACTTTTGCATTATTTCTTACATCTGGATAATTTGTGCGGTATATATAATTAATCCCTTAAATGCCAAAAAATACGAGATTTGATCCCAAATACCACCATTTAGCAAGGGTAGGTTGGCATTATGTGTGAGATTATTATTGAGGGGGATAGGGGAATGAATGATCAAAAGTCTTTCGCAAAACAAGGAATAATCCTTAGAAAAGCTTACTGTCAAGGTCAGAACGTACTCCCAAAACCTTCAGCTCTAATTTTATGGATATTAACGGTTCACAGAAAAATAGTGGAAAATACAAACTTCCGGGGAGACCATTAACACATTGGCTGAGGAGACGTTTATATACGTTGGAGGGATTTAAAGGTTAAATTATTATTGGGTTTTAGCGTCGAAGTATAATATTGTGAATTTAAAAACATCCTTATTGTATGATGGGGGCGCGATACAGGGTATGATCCAGATATTGGGTCGCAAACATTGAAGTTTAAGAGAGCTTTTACTGATATGAGCAGGTAAGCATTAAATAGAAGGAATATGAATGGCGATAATATTTAGGATTGGTGGCAAGCGTTCTCAACAGAAGGTGGCCCACCAAAGGTACTGTTATACAAATCAAGGCTATACAAGAAGTAGTAAAATAAATAACAAGAGAATTCTCTTTCTGAATAAATCACGGAAGCATTCTACTCACTTGAAGTAAGTCTTTCATTTGATGGAGTAAATGTACATGATTTGGCAGCCCCATCATCAAGTGACCTTAGGATCAAACTCGTTTGCTGGCGGCGTTTTAGTAAACGCATTATTCAGTCGTGTTTCAACTTGATAGACATTAGTGTGGTTGATTGAATGCGTATTACCGTCTTGTTTTGAAGTTATACGAGGGAGACTGTGAATCTGGTATTTCTGAAACAGTCAAGAAGAAAACTTAACTGATACTTTGCACCCCAATCAGCAAAACTCCATATTTTTACCAAATTTGTGATTATGCAAAAACAATAATTCCCCCTCAGGGACTTGGGCATTGAGAAACCCTACTTTACTTCTAATGAAATGGCTTGGTATTGCTTCAATTTTCAACCCTCATTTATTTGTCTTAAATTCTACGTCAGTTATATATTTGTTTACAATTTACACATGATACTTTAGGTTCACTTTCTTGCTAGTCCTGTTAACCTATATATAAAATTTCCTTGAGTTCTTTTTCTTTGTAAATAAATAAAAGTGCTTTTACCTAATAAAACTTATTTGACAGTGTCAAAATGTTGCTTATGTTTGGACCTTTATAACGAGGTGTAAATATCATTGATGTACTGATACAGTTGGTATATAATTGTGATTTGATTTACTAACTACATTAATGATTGGTTCGTAGCCAGTTTGACCCTATATATGACAATTCGATCTCTCAATAATACTAGATATCAATGAATATGTTATAAAATACTTGACAATTTCAAATTTTTACCTAACTATAAAAGCATATAAAACTTTTGCAATAAACCTTTGAATAGGTAACAATGAATTACTGCACCGAGATTGGCGGAAAGTGCACTCCACAGTATCTCTAAAGCAATCCAATAAGAAATAATGATATAATCATTCTCTTTTAACACAAAACAATTTATTTAAATCAAGCGACTTTTAGTCATCGTATTTTCTAAATGACTTACATCAAACGGTATTGTTAAGCACTCCTACAAGATGAAAAACATACCGATAACATTCAAGTTAAATTTTAACCCAATCATTCCATTCAGAAATAAAAATCGGCCACCAACATCTTACTTTGAATAGGAGTATTTTCAATAAAAAATCCATTTATCTAATAGCAATTATTTTTTAGCTACGTGGCCGGAATCCCTAAGACTATTTCTAGTCATAAACCTACGTCTTGATCACTAAACGCAAGATTATTCATTTACACACTGGTATGTTATGGCACACTTTCTTATCTTCCTTTTATCAATCTGAGAAACTGGGATGAGAAATATGAAGCGTCAAGTTGTATAACAATCGAGTAATGTCTGTATGAGATACATCGTACACATAAGCTATATTTTTCCTTAGGGCTGAAGGGGAAAAATGCATTGGAGAATGCGTGTGCTGAGGCTGATGTTGATTTGGCCGACCTCGCTGGACGGCTGGTGCTGCTTTGATGCCAGCGCGTTGGCTGGGTGAAATATGACGCTCCGGCAGCGTGAACATGCTAAGGGATGGTTTTGGGGCATTCAAATAACTATGTGGGCGTTTATATGTTCGTATCATGCTTTTATGATTTTTTAAATTCGTAATTGAAAAAGACCATTCATTGTCTTGTACAAACATTGATTAATATAAAGGAGGAAAAATGAAAGATCAAACAATATTACATTTTCATTTTACATTTTTATTTAAAAAATATACAAATTTGTATCATAAATAATTATCCACTACATATTCATTAAGTTATCTGACTATATTTGAAATCAGGTTATACAATAGCGTATTAGCCCGCGAGGTCACTCGTGCCTGTTTTTTTTGCTACCGTCGTTACTCGCGGGGTGTGAAGGCTACCTAAAATTTTTAACACGTGTATTTAAATATGAAAATATAAAATTAAGTCATTATGATACATATTTATAAAAGTACAAAGATGTTTTTTGTATTGTGTAAATAAATTATTAAATTTATTGCATACAAATGAAGACTAACGATACAATTTAAACTAAACATACAACACGTTTTCCTTTTAAAACTTACATAATTTATATTTTTTCATAAACCGGTATAAAACGTATATACCAGTAATAAACATGCTTTTGTAATTAATGAGATGTGATTGTGAATGGTATAGAGAAAAATAATATTTTAATCATTTTCCAAACATTCAGGCATAAAAATTGTATACATGTGCTCAACTTTCTCGCGGGAGTTCTCAGCCCCCCAGATAAACTTTGAGAGGCCATTACATTCCAATTGTTCGAGAAGAAAAGAGTTGCGTAGAGCCCTGAAAAGGTTCAATGACCTAAATATTTGCAACTTCTAAGAAAAAAAATTGTGAGTTTCTGTGCATTCTTTTTAAATCCTGGGGAGGGTTTTCTTGTTTCACCAGTGCAAGACACCCACGCAGTGATCGCTGGTTAAGGAAGACTCTTTTTGGCCAATCCAATTAATTTAAATTTACACATAACATTGTTTTTAGAATATCATTAGAATAAAAGATTATTTAAATGCAAATTTAAAACAAAAAAATAAGAAAAGAAGGAAATTTATTCAAGATATTGTCCTTTTATATAAAATACTTCTATTATAATAACATTCTACCTATATATAGCTAAAAAGTCTTTATAAAGCCTGAACTATGAATTTGAAAAATTCACGTTATTTTCAGAGTTACTATCTATTAAAATTGTAGCTGGTGCTTTGGTAAAAACTTACTACTTTGATATATAAAAATATGAAAAAATCTACTTTTAAATTATATATTAGACCAAAAAATTGCAGTTAAATAATTTTTAGTGTAATAATATTCTTAAAACAGTTTTTATGCATATTATAAATGAGATTAAACTAAATATAAAATAGACATGCTCGTTTGAGAAATATTTTTTTTTTTTTAAATTAAGTTTTTGAAAGTTTTCGGATATCCTAAATGAGACTGAGCTATTATCAGACTTTTTTACTATATATTCTTACAAATTTTTATTATTCTTAAAATAATATTTATGATTTTTTGAAATACAATTGCTATGTATTAAAATCATTGTTTCCACAGATAACTGTTTCGATGCTTAAATTCTATTTATTCATCATGGGATGAAAAGAGCTTTTAGAAAATGCCATTCACACTTTTGAATGTTTACTCTTAATAAACACGCTTTGAATTAATTCCATTATGGTTTCATGCATTCTACATATTTCCATAACAATATATAAGCTGTATTTATTAAATTAAGCATAATAAAGAAAAAGCCAAGGCAAACCATACATATATGTACACGTAGAGGGTATAATACATACATATTTTATTTTATATTTAAAGGGTAGAAAATAAAACGAATGTTAAATTAATATATATTATGAATATTATATTTCACAAATATAAGTTGAGAAAATTTCTGAATGCCATAAATGGGTTTGATAGAACTTAAAGATAGCTGGAAATTATTCTGACACCATAAGAATAATAAAAGAACAAACATACTGGAAATAATTTAAACTTTATTTTTGTCGTCATGATTCAAAGAATCATTGACAGTTTTGAGGTGTATTCATACAGAAATACACTAAACTATCTATAAATATGTAATTTAAAACATTGCACAACATTAATCTGTCTTGTGAAGATGTTATTCCTAAAGCCACCCTATCTACGGAGTCAGATTAAGGCAGAGGAAATTCATTGCGGCAAGGAGCTAGTTTTCCGTATGTCGTTAGCCGCCATTTCGAGTATCTTATAGGTGACACTACGTTTTGGCTCCGTTTCACCCCAATTTTGAGGGAAAACACTCCAAAAGGGGAGGGGGGCTCAGGGGCACCCCATCATCCTTCCACTTCCACCAACATCTCTAGTGGACTTTTAGCTGAATACTTCACGCGACATAGCCACTATACATATACAAGCATCCATGTCTGTTTCGGGATTTGAACTTTGGGCCTACGGCACAATAGTCAGCGTCACTAACAACTATACCATCTCCTGGCGAGTTTTGTGAAGATGTACCATTTGAGACATTTCAGCAGTCAGAAAATTTTGAAGAGTAGATAAATTTACTTTATTGGTAACCATAATTTGAAAAATAAATATAAAAACCTCCTTTCAAAATATAAACTGTGAAACACACTCATAAAGAAAGTTTTTATATTTGATTAAAAATTGGTAAATTTGATGTATATATATACAATTAAAAAAAAAGGTTTCTTTAAAAAAAATTGTTTTCTTTCCCCTTACCAAACTCGAATTCTTTTTTTGAATCTATAGAGCCATGATACGATAGGTATGGCATCTACCTCATCAAAATTGAAACTGATTACAGTGCAGAGAAGATCTAGGGATAAAGATTGTGTCACGGAATTGTTGAAATCTACGATTTTCAGATTAGAGTTATTACAATGTAAAATCAAACCAATCCTTTTAAGGAACCTAGAAATGGGTGGGCAAAGGGGAATGACAATAATTTAGGGTGTTTGAATAGCATTGCCTTTAGTTTTGTTAAACAAATGTTAGATAGATATCGAATGATCTTGTCTTTTAATTTCATTAAAAATAAGCATATTTTAAAATAAATGGATATATATCGAGTCAAGAATGCATACATAATACTAAAAAGGGTTTTTAAGTGTTCCTTTTTTCTGAAGATTATTATTAGATTACATGTTCTGTTCAAAGTTCATAAGATGATATTTTGCATTTGCCACGAAGAACCCCGATATCGCTAACTCTATTAATTTTTTTAAATATATTTTAAACTTAAGACTACACAACTTTGGTTTAAATATATTGATGGGAGGCCGAGAGTTCTTGTCCCTGAGATACAATTTTAGCTTTGCATCTGCCCTGTTTGGTAAACGGGGATTAACTTATAAAATGTGGGATCGTTCCAGTTCATTGCACTCTCTGGTGGACAAGGGATATTCTTACGCGAACTGTGGTAGCCGTTGGGCAAATCAGAGTGAGGTGGATGAAAACAGTAATAAATTCCCAGCGGTTATTTCGGAGGTAATGTGGTCAGCACAAAAACACTTGCACGCTATTTCTCGGGGCTTATCTTTCAGCAGATTACTTGTCCCACAGCTTCCTCCAGCCCTCCCAGGTATCCTACTCAAATTACACCCCTCACTGAATAAGTAATGTTTTTAATTTGTCTTAGAATGTAAGTTTCAGTATGCCGTTAATCTAAATAAAATTGTGTTACCATTATACGATCAGACATTAATTTTAGTTGAGTCATTTACTCTGGTTGTAATCCCATGATCTGTTGGAACCTCGGATCAATATGCACATAAAACGAAGAAAATGTTTCCGTTTTCGTTAAAAAGTGAAACGCGATTTATTATAAAAAAGCATTTTGGGATTCATTTCAGGTCAAAATAAGGAACTTAAAAATAACTATACTTATCATGCTTTTATTTATTTATTTCCATTTTGAGTGATTTCTTGGTTTTAATGAATTAAGTACTTCATCGAAGGAATTGAAGAAAATGTATGCATCTCTCTCTAAAGTCAAATTAAGAATCAAAAGCTTTTAAAAGCGTTTCAGTTAGGGTTTCACTTTTGTTTTTTAATTTTTTTACGTATTAATTAATTTTTTATGTATATTAACATAACAAGAACAATTTATTTTTTAGATAATTTTAATATTTTTACTAAATTATTTTTTAGGAAATTAATTTTTTACTTTACACAAAATGCAATCATGTTTATTAATAAATAAAAACATCATATTATGATATTGTAAGCTCTATGTATTCTCAACTGTAAATATATATATATATATATATATATATGCATGTGTGCGCGTGTATGAGAAGACGTGGCCAGTGAAGGGATTTCGTAATAAGATCACTATTTATTATGGTTGATGCTGCATATCTATGGAATTGAAGAGAAAGGATCTTTATTGGATTTACAAACCGTTTTTGTACATTGGTTTTATGTGAAACACACAAACACATGTAGGCAGTATCAAAGTATTACACACAACAAAAATATATACACGCTGGCACTACGGTAGGAGCCCATTACGAAGGACAGAAAGAGCGGAATTTCCAGAAACCTCAGTGTATATAGGATTCTAAAATCACATGATCTGGGTGGGTGGATGGATGTAATTCAAAAGATTCCCACTATTGTGGGTAGCTAGTTAATTATTTATGCGTTAGTCCTGAGGATCTGGACCAGTGGATTTAAAGTTACTGAAAAGGATGTTAGAGTGAATTATTACATATATATGTATGGTAAGGTTCTGTGGTCGAGTCGTAGCGTATCGCGCTTCCACACCACAGGTGCAGGTTCTGTTCTCGAGCTGGTCAAGGTCGACTCAGCCTTTCATTCTTACTGCAGTGGGTGAATAAATAAGTACTAATCTTGCTTGGGGACTTAAACACTAGGGATATCGCTTCAGACTAACCACCAGATCGGGACCTCTGCTCATGCACCACAGTGCCCAACGGTCACGTATGCTGGGATGGGCAAAATAGACCCTGGCCTTAATGGGATGTTGCGCTACTGAGTTTGAGCTTGAGTATATATACCGCACTTACAGTAATACATTAAACATAACTGTCATCATGAATGAGTGTCCTATCTCGCGCGCGATATTCAAATGCACCTTCAGTGGATAAGCATTTTTCTTAGTAAATAATCTTTACAAGGAACTTTTGTGCACGTGAAAAAATTTTTTTTTACTTCTAATTCCAATTTAAATGAAAAGTATTGCTTTAAAATAGCTCCCGTGACATAAAAAACAAAATTCCGGATGGCTTAAATTAATATCATCAAATTTGACGTGTTTGAAAATCATTACAACAAGCAGATTACTTATCGAGTGTTATTATTGATATTGAGGTACAAACTGGTACTTTCTCCGAGGTGTTTCTGATAAGCAGATCTTTCATTTTTCTTTTATTTGGGAAAAGAAAACAGTTTTAAGGAAATCCTTGTTAATATTCCTTTCGACTGATATGGTTAGTAATCATGTCGATTACAAAATTGAAATTCAAAATTGAACTGATCAGACATAGACTCTCACCTACCATCTAGTTAAGAAGCACTTCATTCCAAATCTTAATTTTAACCGAGGGACTTCAACCACCATGTACAAGACACCTTAAAGGGATGAAAGTATCCCCTGATGTCCAAAGAAGTTATAATACTTGTCCTAACTGTCCTGACATTCAACTTTCTCTTAACAACATTTTTAACTATCCATCTATTTTGGGTAAACTCCACAAGATAGACCTATACCCCAAGGACCATCAACTGTTTTATTCACCAAAGATCGTCGACATAGCAAGGGCATTTATAATTAACTTCGGCACCATTTGATTTCACTGCATGGACAAAACTAGCACTGCATAGAAAATAACAACACAATTTAAATGTTTTTGAATATAATGTAAGAAATAAAATTAATTCCATATTTAAAGATTATGTGGTGAATTATTTTCAGTAATCATATAAACGGAAATAATTAAATGATCGATAAAATGTGTGATAAAATGGACTTTGCCTTAATACAACATTTATATATCTATTGAATTTTGTATCAAATTGAGTCAGTAACGCATAAACGAATAACATCAATAATTGTGTTTAAGTACAAGAAGTTTCCAAGGGTTAAACTTTGACTCCAAAAAAAGCTTTAAGCACATCGTTCCACACAACTTCATAACATTTAATGAGTAATTATATAACTCTGGAAATAGATAGTTATTATATTTTACCAATGAATCATTTGTTATACATATAATTGTTATGGGGGATGAATTACATAGCTTATAAATTTATATGGATGCATTTCACTATTTGTTGTGTATTAATTCAAGTAATGCATTTTTTTTTATTGCTGATGATTTTCTGATTTTCTTTTCTGCTAAAAAAGGGTCCTTTGAATAAAATTTTAAAATTAAAATAACGCTTTCCCTAAAAAAATACAATACTAGAACGGGATGACAACCTTTTTTGAGACGGGGGTAAAATTGCATTCATATTTTTTAGTACTAGTGCGTCGGTCATTTGCCCTTTTTGTCCCACAGTTAATTTTAAGAAAATGTTCTGAATTTTTTTAAAAAAAAAAATTTTAAAAATTCAGTTGGCTGAACGGTTTTAAAAAAGGGCGCTATGGAATTCTCTTTCTGCAAACATAACTAACAAAACCTTACAAATGTTTTTTTCCAGTGCTTGAAATGGGATTACTTTGGTTTTGTCGATTTGTTTTTCAGCAAATAAAAATAGTACAGTTATAACACTTTATTTGATATTTTGTAACCTACTTTATTGCAAATACAAATATTTCATATACGTTTTTGTCTTTTTAAAACTGGAACTGAATGATATAAACTGAAGGTTATAGACACATTTAAAGTTCTTTTGCCATTAGCCTTGAAAAAATATTAAAAATTATAAATAATTCACACAAATTAGAAAATCTAAATAACCGCATAAACAAAGTGGTTTACCTAAAAACTTGGTCAGTTAAAAGACCTTGCGTGGGTCAGCGTAATCTACACAGGTCAGGATTCGCCATCACTGTACTAGAGTATACTATTATTAAGATCTAATATCATTATTTTCAGCTTAGAACTTCAATAAAATCATTAACGTCAACACATTGATTGAATAACAGATATTTCAACAATAATATTCTAGAGTCTAAATAGTTAAAAGAAAGTTCTTTGAATTTCGTTAGATTAAAATGTAGAGTGATCTACGCTTTGTAAAAGTTGAATGATAGAACGTATTAAGATGGGATGGTATTCCAAAAAGGAATCTAGGTTCGTAGAATATTATATAAGGTAAGTGCCCTACTTGTAGATTCAACAAGAAAAATGACGTAAAAATCCAAATATTATAATAAAAATACTCATTAGAAAATTCAGAAAAAGACGAAAAAGATTCCAATCCATGCCTTTGCAAAATTTTGATTAACAAAATCAACATTTACTACGCCATGTAATTTGCCTATTATAGAAGCGCTATGGAAAAGCCAAATGAAACAATGTTGTTGTTATAGAACACCCCTCTCCATTGATTAACAGATTTCTTGCTTTAGTACAAGGACCATCCCTTTCTGCAAACTGAACCAAACATCCATTTCTTAGTAATCTATTGCTTGATGTAAATAATTATTACAAATGCATATGTGTTGAAGCTAAAGTAATAAGGAAAAATTAATAATTGACAAGATATAAAGCAACACGTAGAACACGAGTATAAGGTTCCCAGGAGTTACATTATCTATTTTTGTTATATAGACCAGTGTTCCTCAAACTGTGGGAAGCACCCCTAGGGGGGCTGATAAACCTACGAGGGGGGCGCGAGCAAATTGAAAAGTCAAATACAAATGATTATTTAAACAAATTATTAACTTACTGAAAGTAAACAAATACATTCTAACATAATAAAAAATAAAAGACTCATTTGCACTATAATACACTTATAAATGTATCATTACCCCGCGCAATCTATTTTATAATTAATTTAACAATACTAAGTTAAGGGCAGTTTAATATTTACCAGTGATCCAATGGATTTGTCATATATAAAATTACTTGCATTAGTTCTTATCTGGATAATTTGTGCGGTATATATAATTAATCCCTTAAATGCCAAAAAAATTACGAGATTCGATCCCCAATTCCACCGTTTAGCAGTAGGTAAGCGTATGTGGTGTATTGAGGGGGATAGGGGAGGAATGGATGATCAAAAGTCTTCTAAAACAAGTAAATCCTTCAGAAAACACTGTCAAGATCATTTTATTGCTTTCCAAAGCCTTCGAAATAATTTTATGGATAGCAGTTCACAGAAAAAATAGTACTTCGGAAAGAAGTATACAACTTCTGGGGCAATTAACACATTGGCGAGGGAGACGTTTATATACGTCGGGGGATTTAAAAGGTTAAAATGTGTGGGTTTATCGTCGAAGTATAATATTATTGAATTTAAAACATCTTTATTGTATGATGGGGGCGCGATGCAAATTATGATTGAATATTGGGTAGCAAACATTGAAAGTTTAAGAAGCAGTGATATAGGCAGTAAGCATTAAAATAGTAGGAATATAGATAATTTGAATGACATGGGCTTGTAAAGCCTAGTTCTCCCAACAGAAGGTAAATACTAGAAGATTACTACTGTTATACAAATCCAAGGCTATACAAGTAGTAAAATAAATAACAGAATTCTCTTCCTGAATAAATCCTGAAACATTCTACTCACTTAGTAAGTCTTTCATTTGATGGAGTAAATGTACATGATTTGGCAGCCCCCATCATCAAGTGACCTTAGGATCAAGCTCGTTGCTAGCGGCGTTTTAATCGAAGCGCGTATTCCAGTCATGTTTCAACTTGATAGACATTAATTGGTTGATTGAATGCGTATTACCATCTTGTTTTGAAGTTATACGAGGGCTATTGAATCTGGTATTTCTGAAATAGAGTCAAGAAGAAAACTGATGCTGCACCCCAATCTTCAAACTTCCATATTTTGCCAAATTTAATGATTATGTAAAACAATAATTCCCCCCTCAGGGACTTAGACATTGAGAGCCTAACACTTCTATGAAATGGCTTGGTATTTCCAATTTTCAACCCTCATTTATTTGTCTTAAATTCTACGTCAGTTATATATTTGTTACAATTTACATGATACTTTAGGTTCACTTTCTTAGCTAGTCCTGAGTAACCTATATATAGAATTCCTTGGGGATTCTTTCTTGTAAAATAAATAAAAGTGTTTTACTAATAAAACTTATTTGACAGTGTCAAAATGTTGCTTATGTTTGGACCTTTATAACTTGAGTGTAAATATCATTGATATTGCTGATACGGTGGTAGCTATAATTGTGATTTGGTTACTAACACATTAATGATTGGTTCATGTAGTTTGACCCTATATATGACAATTCGATCCTCAATAATACTAGATATCAATGAATATGTTATAAAAATATGACATATTTCAAATTTTTACCTAACAATAAAAACTTTTTCATAAAACTTTGCAATAAACCTTTGAATATTATAGTAACAATGAATTACTGCACCGAGATTAACGGAAAGTACACTTCTAATCTCTGAAATATCCAATAAGAAATAATGATATAATCATTCTCTTTGTTTAACACAAAACAATTTATTTAAAATCAAGCGACTTTTAGTCATCGTATTTTTCTAAATGACTTATCAAGCAATTGTGTTAAACACTCCTACAAAGATGAAAACATACCGATAACATTCAAGTTAAATTTAACTTAATCATTCCATTCAGAGAATAAAATCTGGCCACAACATCTTACTTTGAATAAGTATTTTCCAATAAAAATCCATTTATCTAATAGCCAGTATTTTTAAACACTGGCCGGTCCTAAGACTATTTCTAGTCATAAACCCTACGTCTTGATCACCTAAACGCAAGATTATTCATTCACACTGGTATGTTATGGCACACTTTCTATCTTCCTTTTATCCAATCTGAGAAACTGGGATGAAATATGAAGCGTCAAGTTGTATAACAATCGAATGTCTGTAATGGGGATACATCGTACACATAAGCTATATTTTTCCCTTGAGGGCTGAAGGGAAAATGCATTAATCATGTCCACTTAAAGATAATCGTTGAGTTATTAATGCGAGCTCCTTCACTTAGATGATATTTCAAGTCTTTTCACTGAGAGATTAGCAATTAGCATTTTCAGTTAAATGTGTTTGCTCCAATAATATTAGAATTTAAATGTCTAAGCGTGTTTATTATAGAATATAAGGATGATTTTAAAGTAACCTGTCATGTCCTTTCTTAGGAAAATTCTCAAATATGTAAATTAGTGATTGTATTATACATGTTCGTAATCATGCTTTTATGATTTGTTAAAAAATCCGTAATTGAAAAGATACTTGCATTCATGTCTTATGCAAACATTAATTAATATAAAGGAGGGGAAAAAAATGAAAGATCCAAACAATTTATTTTCGTACATTTTATTTAAAATATACAAAATTTAATATCAGAAATATTCTCCATTGCATATTAAATTAAGTTATCTGACTATATTTGAAATCGGGATTATACAATAGCGTATTAGCCCGAGAGGCCATCGTGCCTGTTTTTGCTACCGTCGTTACTCGCAGGGTGTAGAGAACACCCCAAACTTTTAACACGTGTATTTAAATAGGAAAAGAAAATTAAGTCATTATGATACATATTTATAAAGTACAAGATGTTTTTTATTGTGCAAATAAAATTATTAAATTTATTTCATACAAATGAGACTAACATTAAATTTTAAACTAAACATACAACATTTTTCCCCTTTTAAAACACAAAATTTTTATATTTTTTCAAAACCCCGGTATAAAACGTATATACCAGTAATAAACATCTTTTTAATTAATGAGATTGATTGTAAAAAGGTATAAGAAAAATAATATTTTAACCTTTTTCCCAAAAACATTCAGGAAAAAATTGTATACATGTTCAATTTTCTCGGGGGAGTTCTCACCCCCCCAGATAAATTTTTGAAGGCCATTACATTCCAATTGTTCGAAAAAGAAAGGATTGCTGGGCCCCTAAAAAGGTTCAATGACCAAAATTTTTTTGAAATTTCAAAAAAAAAAATTGGGGTTTTTCTGTGCATTTTTTTAAAATCCTGGGGGGGTTTTTTCTTTTTTCCCCGGGTGAAAAACCCCCCACCCCAGGGATCGTGGTTAAGGAAATTTTTTTTTTTTCCAATTTTTTTAAAAATTTACACATAACATTGTTTTAGGAATTTTGGGAAAAAAAAAGATTTTTTAAAATTTAAAATTTAAAAAAAAAAAAAATAAAAAAAAGAAAAATTTATTAAAAGATATTGTCCTTTTATATAAAAAAAAATTTCTATTATAATAAAATTCTCCCATATATAAAACTAAAAAGTCTTTTAAAGCCCTGAACTATGAATTTAAAAAAATTCACGTTATTTTCGGAAGTTCCCCATCTAAAAAAATTTGTAGCGGGTTTTTTTTTGGAAAAAACACAATTTTTGATATTAAAAATATAAAAAAATCTACTTTTAAATTTATATTAGCCCAAAAAAATTGCAGTTAAATAATTTTTGGTGTAATAATATTCTTAAAACATTTTTTATGCATATTATAAATGAATTAAACAAAAATATAAAATAAAACATCTCGTTTGAAAATATTTTTTTTTTTTTAAAATTTAAAATTTTTGAAAGTTTTGGATACCCAAAAATGGGGCCCGAGTTTATTATCAGACTTTTTACTATATATTCTTAAAATTTTTATTATTCTTAAAATAATATTTATGATTTTTTGAAATACAATTGTTGTTTAAAATCATTTTTTCCCACAGAAAATTTTTTCGATGTTTTAAATTTATTTATTCATCATGGGATGAAAAATTTTTTAAAAAATCCATTTCAAACTTTTAAATTTTCCCTTTTAAAAAACCGCTTTGAATTAATTCCATTATGGTTTCATGCATTCTCCCATTTTCCATAAAAATATAAAAACTTATTTTTTAAAAATTAAAACAAATAAAAAAAAACCCAAAAGGAAAATAATAAAATGCACGAAGGGGGTTTAAAAATACATATTTTATTTTATTTTTAAAAAGGGTGAAAAAAAAAAAGAATGTTAAATTAATATATATTATGAATTTTATTTTAAAATATAAGTTGAGAAAAATTTCTGAATCCATAAAGGGGTTTTTGGGGGGAATTTTAAAAGATAGCGGGAAAATTTTTGAAACCATAAGAATAATAAAAGAACAAAATACAAAAATAATTTAAACTTTTTTTTTTTGTCGTCATGTTTTCAAAAAAAATCATTGAAATTTTTGGGTGTATTCATACAAAATACACTAAATTTATCTATAAATATGTAATTTAAAAAAATTTGCACAACATTAATTTTGTTTTTGTAAAAGATGTTTTTTCCAAAAACCCCCCTATCTAGGAGTCAGATTAAGGAAAGGGGAAATTATTGCGGCAAGGAGCTGGTTTTCCGTATGGTTTAGCCGCCATTTCAGTATCTTATGGGGGGACACTAGTTTTGGCTCCGTTTCACCCCCAATTTTGGGGGGAAAACACTAAAAAAGGGGGGGGGCTAGGGAACCCCATCACCCTTTTCCATTTCCACCAACATCTCAAATTGGACTTTTAGCTGAATATTTTCACGCGACATAGCCACAAATAATTTACAAGCATCCATGTTTTTTTTTCGGTTTGAATTTTTGGGCCTACGGCAAAATAGTAAACGTCCAAACCCTATACCATTTTCCTGGCGAGTTTTGTGAAGATGTACCTTTTGGGAGACATTTCAGCAGTCAAAAAATTTTTAAAATAGATAAATTTCCCTTTTTTTGGTAACCATAATTTGAAAAATAAATAAAAAACCCCCCTTTTTCCCAAAAATAAAACCGTGAAACCCCCCAAAAAAGAAATTTTTTTATATTTGTTTAAAAAAATTTAAATTTAAAAGTTATATTTTCAATTAAAAAGGTTTCTTTTAAAAAAAATTTTTTCTTTCCCCCTTTCCAAACTCGAATTTTTTTTAATCTATAGAGCCTGATTTCATTTTGGGGGATGGCTCTACCCTCATCAAAATTGAAACTGATTACAGTGCAGAAAAAGATCTAGGGATAAAAAATTTGTCAGGAATTGTTTTAAATCTACGGGTTTTCCCAAATTTAAATTATTACCCCTTTTAAAAAAACAAACCAATCCTTTTAAGGAACCTAGAAATGGGGGGGCAAAAGGGGGAAAGACAATAATTTTTGGGGGTTTTTTAATAGATTTTTTTAGTTTTGTTAAAAAAAAATGTTGATGGGGTATCGAATGATCTTTTTCTTTTAAATTTCATTTTAAAAAAAAGCATATTTTAAAAAAAATGGGTATATATCGGGGTCAAGAACATACATAAACTAAAAAGGGTTTTTTAAATGTTTTCCCTTTTTTGAAGATTATTATTGATTTGTTTTTGTTTAAAGTTCTAAGATGATATTTTTTCATTTTTCCACCGAAGAACCGATATCGTTTTAAATCTATTTTTTTTAAAAATATTTTTTAAAATTAAAAACTTCACAACTTTTGGGGTTTTAAAAATAATAAAAACCCCAAAAAATTTTTTTCCGTTTCCCCTTTGGGAAACGGGGGTTTAATTATAAAAACGCCCTTTTATTCATTTCGGTCAAAATTTTGGAACTTTAACCTTAAATAAATATAAAAATTAAAACCCCGCTTTTTATTTGGTCAACCAAAATTTTTAGTAAATTTTTTGGGGTTTTTTAAGAATTAAGTAACTTCCTCCAAAAATTAAAAAAGGGATCCTCTAAAATTCAAATTAAGAATAAAAGTTTTTAAAAATTTCTTGAAGTTAAAAATTTTATTTGGGTTTTTAAAAATTTTCCTTTTAAAGAAAAAATTTTAAATTTTTTTTGATATTTAAAATCAAGAACCCCCTTATTTTTTGGGAAATTTTAGCCATTAAAAAAAAAAAAATTTTTTTTTAAAAAATTAAAATTTTTTTTTAAAAAAGCAATTTATTTTATTAAAAAAAAATTAAAAAAACATACTTATGTATTTTTATTTTTTTTATTTCCAATTTTAAATGATTTTTTTTTAATAAATTGTCTTTGAAAGGGGTGAAGGGAAAAAGGGATTTCCTTTAAAAAATCAAATTAAGGTTAAAAATTTTAAAATTTAGGTTAAAAGGAATTTTGTTTTTAAATTTTTTTTTGTATTAAAATTTTTTTGAAAAAACCAAAAAAATTTTTTTTAAAAATTTTCAGTATTTTTTAAAAAGGGAAAAACACACAAAAAATATTTTAATTTAATAAATTTAAAAAAACAAAAAGAAATTTGGAAATTTCCGAAATATTTATATAATTTAAAATACATGTTGGGTGGGGGGATTGGGTGAAATTTCCCAAAAAAAGATTCCCCCTGGGGGGGGTTTTGGGTTAAATTATTTATGGTTGGGGGTCCTTTTTGGAAAACCTTTTTTACCCTTTGGTTTTAAAAAAACAAAAAAATGTTTGGAGGGAAAAAATTAAAAAAAAATATATACACGGTGGCCCCTAGGGTTCGAAAGGGGAAAACAAATTTCCGAAACCCGGTTTGGTTCTTCCCGACTGGGGGGTGGGTAGTTTCAAAAATTTCCACATTTGGGGAAAAAATAAATTTTATTTTGCCTTGGGGACTTAAAAATGGGGTTTAAATTTTGGGGGTTTTTATAAAACCCCCAAAAATGGAATTTTTGGCACAGGGATCCGTTCCCAAAGGTCGGCCTTAAAAGGGGGGATGGGGGGGCAATTTTTTATTAAAAAATTTTCCTTTGGCTTTTAATGGGGGAAAAGGGGGGTTACGGGGCCAACTGAGGTTTGGGGGGGGCCCGAGGTTTTTTATATATAACCCCACCTTTCAGTAATCATTAAAAAATAACCGTCATCATGAAAGAGTGTCCTACCCCGCGCCGGGTATTCAAAAAACACCTTTAGTGGATAAACATTTTTCTTAGTAAATAACTTTTTTGTGGGAGGGGAAAAAAAATTTTTTTTTTCCAACCAAAATTTAAATGAAAAGTATTTTTAAAAAAGCTTTCCCTTCCTTAAAAAAAAACCGGAGGCTTTAAAATTTAAAACCCTCAAATTTACGTGTTTGAAAAACATTTTAAAAAAGCAGATTACTTATCGAAATGTTTTTGTTTGAGGAAAATTTTGGACTTTTCCAGGGGTTTTTTGATAAGCGCCTTTTAAATTTTTTTTTTATTTGGGAAAAAAAAAACAGTTTTAAAAAAAATCCCAAATTTCCCTTTTTCTAAATGGGTTTTAATATTTTTCCAAAATTTTTCTTAAAATCAAAATTTCCAACCAACCCTTTTAAAATTTTTCAAAACTTAATTTTCCGGGGTTAAACCCCCCAAAAAAAACCTTAAAAAAACCCCAGGCCAAAAAGTTTTATTTCCCAAAAAAAATTTTTTAAAACATTTTTCAACATTTTGGGAAATGGGCCCTTCCCGGACCATTTGTTTTTTTTCCCAAAAACGGGGAAAAAGGAATTTTTTTAAGGCCTAGAAATGCATAGAAAAAACAACAAAATTTTAAAAAGTTTTTGAATATAATGTAAAGGAAAAAAAATTAATTCCATATTTAAAATTATGGGAAATTTTTTTAGGGAATCCTTTAAACGGTAAAAAATTAAATGATTGATAAAATGGACTTTGCCTTTTAAAACAACATTTATTAGTTTAATTTTTTTATCAAAATTTGGCAGTAACGATAAACGAATAACATCAATAAATTTTTTTGGAAAAATTTTTAAGGGAAAACTTTGACCCCAAAAAGTTTTAAAAACCATCGTTCCACACAACCATAACATTTAAAGTAATTATATAACTCGGGGAAATAATAGTTATTATATTTTCCCAATGAATCATTTGTTATATTAATTGTTATGGGGATGAATTACATGTTATAAATTTATAGGATCTTTTCCTATTTTTTGTGTATTAATTCAGTTTTTTGACATAGCAATTTGGGAAGGGATCATTATATTCCCCAAGGGCCATAAATTTCCCTCCAAACCCCCCAGGTGCAAAAACCCGAAAATATGTATCGGTCTCTCACTTGGTATCAATTGGATTCTATATCATTTACATTATTCATTCAAGGCCTCTACGATGTCCATAAATTTTGAACAGATTCAAACTTAGTGACATCCAAAAATTATAAATTATGCGATTCATTAACAATATTAAATATTAAATGAATGAATATATATATATATATATAAAAAAATAAAATTTTGGAAAAATTTGTAATTTTTAAATTGTTTTAAATTTCTCCTTAATACCAAATTCTTTTTTGACTATTTCAAAAAATTGTATTTTCCCGTTTTTTAAAAACTTTCAAAAACTTTCAAATTATTTTTTGAACCTTTTTAAGGTAAAAGTTTTTGGTGGTTCGTTCTTTTTCTCTAAAATTTTTTCCAAAAAAATGTAACTTGGGTCTGTTAAAAAAAATTTTTTATTAAACTTTATATAAGGACCCAAAATTTCATTTGTTTTTACTAAGATTTTGGTTTTAAAGTTCTTTAAATTTTTAAAATTTAAAATATAATTATTTAATAATAATTTTAAAAAATTATTTATTTATAAATTTTATAATTATCTTTTTTTTTTTTCCTTGTTTGTGTGGTTTTTTCTGATAAAAAAAATAATTTTAAAAGTTTGCAAGGCCCAAAAATTTTTTTAATTTTATTTTTAAAAATTGTAAATTTGGAAATTTTAAACCCTTTTAATTAAAAATAATTTTTGCTTTATTTTATTATAGAATTTTTTGCAAGAAAACTGTCAACCAAATAAAATGAATTTTGGGGATGTTTGATATCATTTGCTTTGATACACGTTTATACATGTATTTAAAAGCATATATATTATATGCCTTTATATTTGTCACGCTGTACAATATAATAAGGCACACAATATAAACTGAGAATCATATTTCCTGTAATATATTATTACACATTACTTGAATCCTCTGCATTTTCATGCTTTTCATTTTCTGTTTATTGATATAAATTGTTAATTATCTTTTTTGAAATAAAAAACAAAATCTAGTTCTTGTTTTTTTTAGCATTGTATGCTTTAGAAATAAAAATTCAATTTCTCCTGCTGAAAATATTGTTCCAGTATATTACAGTCGTCATATTTTT
Source organism: Trichonephila inaurata madagascariensis (assembly GCA_019973955.1). Taxonomy (NCBI): domain Eukaryota; kingdom Metazoa; phylum Arthropoda; class Arachnida; order Araneae; family Nephilidae; genus Trichonephila; species Trichonephila inaurata. The sequence continues at coordinate 106,968 of BMAV01013353.1, forward strand.
TGTAGCTCAAGAAAATTTACTGTTATTTTCAAATATGTATGTTGACTTTAATGAATAAATTATTTTATGCATTATATGCATACTACCGTATATATAATAATATTTTCCTTTAAAAATCAAATAGAATTTTATGTTAACAAAAACGTATTTTTACAGAAAAAGCTGTGTAAATAAATAGACAGAAAATATTTTGGAGAATTTATCTAAAACAGTAATAATGAGAAAAATAAATATGAAGCTGAAAGAAATATTTCCCCCACCTTATTAAAAAATGTATCTTTTAAAAAAAGTTTACATAGTTATAAACAGAACTAAAATTGAAAAGAAAATTTATCCAAAGATAAGCTTTATAAATAAATTGAAAAAATATTTCATGAACAAATGTATCCTGGAATATTTATAAAAGAAACATTTGAAGATAAATATCCCAATTTTTCGGCGTTTTATTGAGTTTATTTCTGTCACCAACATTCTGCATGAAAAATTATACAAGATCCATAACTAAGTAATATTTTTTTATCTAGATGAAAAGCGCTAACTCGTTAATTTCAAAGAACATCAAAAGATCTTGATTCATTTATTTAGATGCTATCAGATGGGAGGAAAAATTCTTTGAGAAACTGAAAAGGTGGGAGTGACAAGAAAGGAAGGATGTAATTAATTTAAACGTCCCGATTCCTTTCGAATTATTTTTATTCTGGAAGTATTTTCAACTTTCTTAGAAATTTCGTTAAGATTAAGCGTAAATGAATGGAATTGAACATAGTTAAGGTTATTATTATCCTTGTAAAACGAATCAACAAATATAAAATTTCAAAAAATGATGAATTGAATTTTCAACGTTTATGAATTAGACAAACATTTAAATAAACATTTTATTCTTAATGCCTTTGAATAGAATTAAGCACTTACGTATTCTGAAAAAAATTGAAAAACTAATCATGATTAATTAACTTGCATTTGTGTTCGTAATGGAATAAATTTATGCATTTTTAAGGCATTTATAATCAGACTGTAAGTAAATAATAGTTTTTAATAATTTTCTTGAAACTTAAATTGTTTTTTAGGTAAGAAAAATATATGAAGCGAAAACAATCATTTAAATGCCTAGTTTTCAAGACTTAAAATAAAAGTCCTTATAATTATTTAAAAAATATATATTTATTCTACCAGTATTTTTAAATTATTACCTTGACTACAAGATGCAAATTACATTTTTCCCCGTAAGTTAAACACTACCAGTGTTACAAGGGGGGAAAGCTATAAAAACAAATATTGTGTTCGAAAGATAAAATTAAATCATTTAAGTAGGATTCATTGTTGTAGCTTAAACTAACTAAAATCTCTCTTTGAAAATACTCAATGAAAAATAGATTATCTTTAATCGCTCTTGAAATAAATCCACGTCAAAAAGAATTTAGAATGTTCTTATTTTGTTAAAATTTTGTCCCATTCCAATCTTGAAATTTTTAATCTAATGTTTTTAAAAATTTTATTTCCCCTAAAAAAGTAAACACTTTTATAGTAAACCGAAATGTTTTTCAAATCTGGTTAAATACTCTTACGGCACTCTGTTTCGGAACCAAGCCAGACTTTTCTTGGAAGAATATTTAAAACTTGTTAAATCAAGCAGTGATTAACCCCCTAAAACATTTAACGAGGGGGCCAGTCTGGGGGAAATCTTTGGGTAATTTTGGGGTGGGTATTCATCACGTATTTACAAAATACAAGTGTGCTTTAGGTGCAGTGTATGGGGTCTTAAGTGTAGTGTTTTGTAACAAATAAGTTCCATAACTGTTTCTATTTAGTCACTTTGTCTGATCTTATCCTACTTAGAAGTGGATAGAACTGCATTGCATCATTTCAAAAAATTTACCAATTTGAGAGATGACACAAAAAGTTGTGGGCCCTTTCAAATCAACTTACACCTGCGAATTTTTTTTGTCAAAAATGAAATTTATAAAAAAATCCTAAAAACTTAACGGGCAAAACCGGGAAATAATTATGATGTAAAACCCAAACTTGAGATGGGCTAAAAAAAAAGTGAAAGATTTGGGGGTACTTATAATTAAAAAATTAAACCTTTTTTGACCATAGCCTTTATTATTCTAAAATTATGTTTGTATACAAAAAATAATGAAACAATAATAATAATTCTTTCCCAAAAATGTTTTTATAGCCCAAATCTGATTATTTTTTAACGGCCCAGATATTATAATTTTTTTTAAAAAGTGGCCAAAGATTTGGTTGACCAATTTTATTTTAGCTTAAGGCTTTTTTTCCCATATTTCCAAGGGGGAACTTAACGGGGGGGAACACATTTTTGGCAGAAAAAAAATGCCCTCATGTTTATAAAATTTGTGATATTGTAACTCATACATTTGTTTATAAGACGTGTTTTAAAATTTTAAAAAAATTTTATTAAAAAATTGTTTTTTTTAAAAAAAAAGGATAGCTCATTTAGATTACGTTATGGGAGAAAAAATGCAAAACTTATAAAAAGAGTGTATGATAAAAATAAGGATTTTTTCAGGAAGTGGAAAAAATAAAATAATGTTTGGTATTTTTTATATAGAAAAAATATTTCGAAATGGGGCCCATTTTTAACATTGAAAAAAACCCCATCCCAAGTGGTCTAGAAACCAAAGTTCAACCCCACGGGTTTGCGAGTCGGAAATTCAATATTTGCCATTTAAAACCTCTGTGTGGTGGGTGATAGCGTTAAGGTATCGACTACGTTGGAACGTATTTTGAAAAGCTCTTTAATGGAAAATTTTTATGATATTTTGTCGTTTGGTTTAGAATACATTTTAAAAATTTTTTAAAAAATTTTTGGGGGAAAAAAAAATTATTTAAATACAATATTTCCAAAAATTCATTTGGGAATAATCTTTTTCAAATGTTCCCTTTTTGAAAAATTTTTATTAAAAATAATATTTGCCTGATATAAGCTCAAATTATATACAGAAAAGAACTAAATTTTTGAAAATTCCATTACCCCCAGATTAAAAAAACCATTGAAATAAATATTGGTTTTTTTCTTAAAATTGCCCTCTTTTTTAAAATAGGGAAAACCCACTTCAAATTATATTTACAAAAATTCTGAGTTCTGTAAAAGCCCCTTTTATACACAAAATTTTATTAAAATTAAACTTTTTTCCCAAAAAGGAAAACATTTTGAAAAGAGATTATTAAAAGGGTTTTTTTTTGCCAAAATTTTGTATTTAAATTTTTTTTTAAAAATTCCTTCAACAATTTTATTCATGTATTCAATTTTTAAATGACACTAAAAATCATTTTAAAAATCCATTTTTTCTTTTGAAAACCCCGGGTTTCAACGTAGTCGGCCTTAAACCTCGAACCTCAACGCCTCCCTTTCGTAGTGGGACCCCGGCCCAAAAAATGTTTACGAATTTGAGGGGCCCACTCAAAATGTCAAACCCTCTTTGGCCCGGGGGTTTGTCGTAATGGGCCTCGTTTTGCTGAAAGCTACGGGATGAAAGCAAATCAAATCCCCAAAACTACTGAAAAACATGCTTTAAAAAAAAAAAACACATAACTAAAATGGGACAAATCCCATGGAATTTAAAATAAGAAATCATGAAGTAAAATGCTGGATGAAGCTTTTTAGCGAAACCTAATTTACACAGGATCAATTTCATTGTTAGTATCACCGATGAAGTACATTCTTAAAAAGAAAAAGTCAAAGATGTATTTAATGTAGAGATGGAAGAAAAAAAAAAATTTTAAAAAAAACTAAAAATTTTAAAAAGAGAACTTTTAAAAGTCGGGCCCTGATACAAAAAAAAAATCGATTGAAAAAAACAAATATGCAAATCTGAATATAAAATGATTGTCATTATTATAATCTCACTGCAGTATATGACCCAATATAATAAATAATATTCAAATAGAAACTATTTAAAACTAGAGAGGTATAAAGTGTGTTTGGAATAATATCCATGATTTTCAGAAATCATATAACGGTAACTTTCATTAATTAACTTTTTCATCTTTGATTTAAATGTAATTAAAGAAATTCCTGTGTGTATATCTATCATACCTTTAAAGAATTTTCGCAATGTTATCATCCAAAATAAGTAATATAAATTTAATATACATTACAAGTCCACACTTATTAGATTTTGTTTTTATACATTTGGTTTTGAAATATTTTCTGGTATTTCTTTTTAAACATAAAACAAATGCAAAATGTAGAAATATTTTTCCTTTACAAAAAATTCAGTTTAGGAAAGTGTAAATTTTTTCCCGCAAAATCCGTGTCAAGATACATTAACCCCAAAGCAAAAAGCATAAAAAATGACCCCAAAAAATATCTTTACTCATAGTTTTGACTAAAATACGTTCATTTGGGATGCAGAATAAGATGTATTAGAAATTTGCATGAAGATATGTTCAAACGCATATAAAAACTTGACTCTTCGTGCAGTAAAATGAGCAAAAGAAGTTTATTAACAAGATATTTGCAACTACATCGACTTATTTTTCGTGTTTTGGAAGAGTTATATTGCCAATAAAAGCAGAAGATAACTCTTAGTATAACGCCAAAAAGGATCAAAACTTGAATAAAAAGTAGCGACTGTCTAATTTGGTTTATCTCCTGGTTTTTTGAAAAACGGGATATGAAGGGGATCTTAAAATGGGCATTTTAAATTGACCTTCTGTAACACCATCCTTAATCCTTCACCAAAGACTTGGCTATAACATCCCAACAATATGTAATTGTGAATGGCATGCAATCTGCTACAAATTTTTAAATTATTTGAATTAATAAACTTACAAGGGTTTCAGGTGTTAATTAGGGGTCTCCCTTCTATCAAATTAAAATTTCAGCCAACTTAACAGAAAGTTTCCAAAATACTCAAACACGTTAAAGACATATATAAACTATTTTATTAGTCTAAACAAAGACATTTTCTATACTTGGCATTCAAAAGTCCCGCAATTTTTTCTCTAATGGGTGGTAATGTATGAAAGAAAGATTTACCAGCTTTTGGTTAAAATAAAAATAATAAAACATCTGTACTGAAAGCTATCTCTAATCAAAAGTAAAATCGATTTTGTGGTTTGATTGCTAATTTAGTTGCACGTATCTACAGTTAAATAAGCATCCAAATAACTACCAATCACTCAACCTCTGCCCCAATGTTTCTAGAATTTTTAAACATTGTTTGAATTCTGGCATTAACCTTTATTAAAATATATGTATTTGTATTTTGAGAATCCTTTCAGTTTGCAATTAAGTCTTTTGATGCCACTAAAAATAAAAGAATGAAAAAATCTGCTTTCTAAATTTTCTAAAAAAATATCATGCACATTGACACATTTAAAGCACACTTACACTTTATAATCCCACATTATATTGTATTATCATCATTTAAATTTTTCCTTTCATTCAAAAGCCATCATTTATACAACCCAATCAAAGTATCGTGTTTTAAGAAAAAGATGTGAACTTAGTGTACCTTTTGAGGACTACCCTTTAATTAACTTCGTATTTCCACATCTTTAATGAACCAAGTATTCAAATTAAATGGACTAAGATTTATTTTTGTGAATTACTCCGACTAAACATGGTTTGTGATCCCATGTTCTATGATGATTTGTCGGCACCATGCTGTCTATTATCATCCCTCTGAACTCGTAGGACGAGTTCATCAACACCCTGTATAAATAATTAATTTACAAGCTTTTATAGTGAACCGATGTAATTAAAATAATCTTTAACTTGAAGTAAATTGAATAATAATAATTAAATCCGGTAGAAAATCAAAAGAATTCGAGATTAAAACTAGAAACTCATAGAGCATTTATAAAACTCATCTTATTTAAATTCATTATAATCTAAATAAAAATTTAGTGCAACATAGTAGCCTTTATAATAAAATAGAAAGTATAATTCCAAATTTAATAACTCCTTTTTCACAAAATTAATATATGTTTGAATCTAAGGGCTCTTTTGTATTCAACACTATACTAATTCCAATTCATTTCTACTATCAGTATAACTGCATAAACTTTTTAGAGAAATCTATGTGGACGCTGAAAGAAGAAAATCATTGAACAGAATAAATTATACCTAAAGAATAATTAAAATAAAGTTCGTACTATATTTTTTCGCAGTTTAGTAAACAAAAAGTTTCTTGTAGACGAAGATTTATCAAACGATAAAATAAAGTCCTGTAAAGAAACAATATATTCGATGAAAATAAAATGACTATTTCCTTCATGCATTTTTTTTAAATACATTTTTAAAAGAACAAAAATGGTATACGAAACTGATTTGTTTCTGTAACAAAATTTTAGAAAAAGTGAAATAAAATCTCTAAAGTTTTTTCATTACATTCGAAGTTTGAAACATTCTTTAGCTTCGCCAAACTATTAGTGGATTAGTTGGGATTTCGATATACTCTCTCATCACTTTAATCTTAACACCTTTTTCCTGACTTAGTTTGTGATTGGATTTCTTTTAAAATAGTTACACCGGAGTTTTCAAAGTGTAACAATAAAAAATGCAATACACCTGAGGACTGAATTGTTTTCTAAAAGTACTAATAGTTTTATTTCAAGAATGAAATGTTTTGATTGAAAATAAAAAGGTTTTTTCTGCTGTTAAATCTAATTAAATATTATTTTCAAATGATTTCAAATATCATATTGATTATCTTATTGATTGAGCGTAACATTAACAATTAAAAAAATATGTTTTTTAATCTTCATAATTTCAAATAACGTATTAAACAGGATTTTTAATCTATAAATTTGAATTTTAAAACAAACATTTTAATAAATTTTGTCATTTAACTTTTTTAGTAAATTTTCAGTTTTACTTTGAACTTTGCTTACATTTATTTTTTGATGTTAATAATATAACTGTATAACATCTTAGTTCTATATATATTCCTTTTTAAAAGAAACAAAATAGATCTAGTATTTTTCCATAGAAAATCTTAGAGTTATTCTTGACAAGTATATATTTTTATATACAACCAAATACTTTATTTTATATTCATTTATTATTTCAAAGCTGTAGAAGGAAAATTTCAATGGGATTCCCCATGAAAAGAAATCCAAAACATCCAAATTATCTCACTACCTTACCATGAATATATAAACCTACGTCGGGCACACCTTTGAACGAAGCAGAATCAGGCGCACTTGGCCTGAGAGACCACATACGTACTTTGACCTTCACTCTAATCATTTTTAATTCAAAATACCGGAAGGGCCACCTTGGATAATGTCTAAGCAAATAAAATGAAATTGAACCAGTTTAAAACAAAATAGAGTTAAATAATTTATGGCAATGGGAGTATCAATTTTTGTCTATGAAAATTGTTTGTTTACAAATTGAAGATTCGAATTCAAATTTTATTAATTTGTCAACTATCCAACCTGAATCCGTTTGTTCTGATGTCCATCGAAAGATAGTTGTCATATTTTGTAGCAGATTTTATATCGGTAGTTGAATATGAAGTATTTCCTTAAAACTAAGTAATTTTAATATAAATATCTTCATACATATATTTATAATGCTAAAATCATCATAATGTAAAAATCAGATTAGTGTGTGAGCAAACTGATCGTGGCCAAATTTCTCCAACCGTTCGGTGTACGAGCAGTTCTCTGTTAGTAGTATCCGATTGATGTTAGGAACTGTGAGTTTAAAAGTAGCACATAAATGGATAATCTTTCATGATATTTAGTGTCGTACTTTTTTTTAGATTATACATGTACAAAATTGTTTTAGAGCATTATTTTGACAAAAAAACAATTATTTAAATACAGCTGATTTTGGCAAAATTAACTTAGAATAAACTCTTTTCAAGATGTTCTCCTTTTGTGAAAAATGCTTCTATTATAATAATATTTTGCCTGTATATAGCTTGGAGCTTTGTACACAGGCTCAAAAGTGATTTTTGAACCATTCACATTATTTTTAGAGTTACAATCATTTATATAATTATCGGCGTTTTTTTCTTAAAATTTCTCCCCTCTGTTGTCGTAAAACATGGATAAACCCTCTTCTAAGTTATATATTTAAAAAATTCTTGCTGAGCCGCTGTACAGTGGTCTGAGCTATGTGCTGGCAAAATATTATTATAATCGAAGCATTGTTGACAAAAGGAGAATATTTTGAAAATAGTCCATTCTATGTTCATTTTTTGTCAAAATATTGTACTTGAATGATTTTTTTATTTTAATACTATCCTTAAAACAATTTTACATTAATTTTTTAATCTAAGTGCCACTAAATATCATAAATATTATCCATTTATACGCCTTTGCAAAATCACGGTTCCGAACGTAGTCGAATACCTTAAAAAGCTAAATGAAAAAAAAGTATATTAAGAATAATGTATAAATAAGACCCTTCAAAACCTGGCATCTATAGTAGGTACTTAAACAGTAGAAAAATACCTAACCCCATCCATAGTATAATACTATATGCTAAATTCCTCATATAGTGTAATCATTGCCTAAATATTTTGTGAAATGATTTTTAGCGACTTGTAACTAGGTTTATGATTAAATAAAAAAATTACAAAAAATTTTTAATGAAACTTTTGGTGCATTTAAAAAAAATTAACTTTTCCAATGATGTTGTATTCCTATTTTTTATAGTTGCATTTCCGTAATTTTTAGTACTGATTAAGGGAATTTATGGACTTTTTAGAGCGATGCTACTTCTTTCACTTACAAAAGAAGTACTTTTATCACAAGATAATAATAATAAAATAAGATATTTATTTCAATATTTCTTTTAGTATACATATATCCTGCAGAGAAAGAAGTTTGAAGCGGCATAAATTATATTTTCAATACAAGAAAAGTTTGAAGAAAGCTATCTTTATTGATTAATCTCCTAAAACTTACAGATATCTTAAAAATTTCAAAAGTAACCACTTTCTGCGTGCTCACAATATGAATGAATAAATTTTTCTTCATTTTAAACTATTCTTCTCTTTCGGTATAACTTTTACAATCTTTAACATATGGATTTCTATGCAAATTCACTTTTCATCGAACTTCTGAAAAGAACTTCACATACATTTTCAATAAAGAACTTCCCCCACAGCATGCGGATTCCATCGCAAACGATTAATAGTTAAGAAACAAAAATTTATCTCCCCGCAGTGGCAGCAGCAAAGAAGGACGTTACATTTGCATCGATCCTATTTTTGTCTGGCAACGAAACACATATCCTGCATTATTGACTTCTTCTAGCGTTGCCAGATGGTCTTATTCAAAACTATTTTTCATTTCCAAAAGCAAGCGATCTCTCTGGGTAGAAAAAATGAACCTCGATAACTCCATTTGTAAATAGAATTTCTTAGTGAAAGAATTCGCAATGTGGAGCTCCGGCAAAAAAATTCGATCAGTCCCTGGAGGAATCATAACAATAAAAAGAACAATAACAAACGATTTCTAAAGGCTATTCCACGCGACCATAAAACCTTCTTTCAAATGCTTTCATGTTTAGTTATCCGCTAGCGTCGTGATTCGAATGATATAAAAGGAAGTAGATTATGAGAAAAAGGAGTAAGGGCAACATTTCATTTTGCGGTGGTGAAACTTTCCCATAAGAAGAAATGTCTTTTATTCCAAATACCCGTGGGGCTGAGTGTGGGAAAAAATAAACTGTTGATAACGTAGCACTTTTAGTATCAAGTCCATGATTTCTGTTCTATATCTGCTGATCCATGGTTTCGTTCGTTCTGAAGACATGGGCCCCGAACCTTTTTATTTTCACAAAAAATGTTTTATCTCAATCCTTAGAAAGTGAGATAAATGAAAATATGTTTGTTTTTTCATTCGAAGTTTTGCAAGATATCAGATTTGTTGATTTTATGACTGAGCATATAAGAGAGTGAGTTTTGACTGCAAATATGTTGTTTATCTGTAGCTTATATCTCACTTAGGGATTTTGTTTTTACAAACATGCACTCCAATATTTCAAGATTTTTCCTTTATTCAATGGAGATTTTATGGTAATATGTATTTAGGAAAAAATATATTTTGTTATATTTTTGCAGTAAAATATCAACAGCTTTCTTTTATTGTGGAAATAATGTGTGGAGTGAAAATAAAATTGTGCTTTACTTTTGAAGAACTGTTTTTATGGGCAACAATATGGATTAAAAAGCAAAAAAATACATTTTTGCTGCTCACAATAAGACATCAAGTCACTTGAGATTTTTTTTTCATTGCATACAATTATTTCTATTAGAATATATAACATATTCTGAAATACGTTATATTGACTTGATGTAATCCGTTCAGGACCGCGTAAAATTTCTTGTTAAGCCAGTGTTTTTCAAACTGTGGGGCGCGCCCCCCTGGGGGGGCGATAATCTTACGAGGGGGGCGCGAGCATATTGAAAATAAAAGATTTAAAAAATAATTAATTTACTTGAATGAATTAAAACGAAATACTTTTAGACATAATAAAAAATCCGCTTTTACTCTGATATAATTCATAGGCGATATTAAGTCATCTCTCTCAAAAATAAAAACTTCCTCAATACCTAAGTAGCTATCTTTGATCCTATGACCAAATAAAAATACTTTTATTTGATTTGCTGTAATAACATGATGAGAAATTTTTTTATTACAGCCAGTATACTTTTAATGTACAGGTGTGCTGCACAGAGTATTTTATAACTAATTAATTAATACTAAATTAAGAACAAGTTTAATAAGTATTAATGACTTCCATTGGTCTTTTTATAAGGAATGCTTATGATTCGAAACTGACCCTCTGAGTTCTTTTTCAATATTTAGCTGACATCTATATTTTGTCTTCTAAGCAGCCACCGCATTTTGCAATATGTTCAATTTAAAAAGAGAAAGGAAAAATAACATAATAATTATCCTATTACTTAATTTTTTTTGTGCTTAAAAGTAACGTATACAAAATTTAATACTTATGTTATTAACGCGTATGGTTTATAATTAAGATCGCGTATTGTGGCTTTAGCGTCAAAGTGCATTATTATTGCTTTCAGTACATTATTAATGTATAAGGGGGGCGCGATAAAATTGTGATTGAAAAAGGGGGGGCGCCAGAATTGAAAGTTTGAGAAGCACTGTGTTAAGCCTAACTCCATTAAAAAAGTTCATATAAATGCCTTACTGTAATAAAATACGCCAAAATTTATACTTTATAATCATTCCAAATTCAACACGTTCCAAATTCAGATCACACCGGTGTGATTACGGGCCTCAGAAAGAGAAAAATTCAATCCCACAAATGATACCATGTTCGCTGAATTGATCACATATATATAATCACGGTACTGAATGAGGTAAAAGAAGATAAATTTTAAATATCAGCATTTTTGAGTTTGTGTAGTATGGGTATATATGTTATTAAACACATATTCCCAAATTGTGGCAAATGATAATGAATTGAGAAAATGTGTGCAGAGTTTATCTAATATAAATATATATTTATCAAATATATATTTATATAATATATATATTTATCTAATATATATTTATATAATATATATATTTATCTAAATATTTATCTAATATAATTTATCTAATAATCAAATTTCCAAACAAAAAATACATGTTAATTTAATGTTGCAATTATTTAATAACATTATAAGTCATAATACTTGTTCTAAATAATATAAAATAAATACAGCTTAAATCCCATGAAACGAATTATTGAATGTAGAGTATTACTTTTTGTTTTGTTATTTCAGAGCAAAGGATTGTTCTTTATTTTCCATCAAAAGAGCAGGTCTGATCATGCATTTATGTGTGCGAAGACACACAAATGACCAATATGTTATATTTTCTTAGATGGGTAAGACTTTGAAATATGGTTACTAAAACTAGGACGCAACAAACAGGAACACATGTTTACACGTAAAAATTTTGAATGAAAAATATTTGCAGCCTAAACCGAATCAATAAAAGCTACTGCTTTTTCTATTAAATGTCAAAAACACATATCAACTGAAATCTAACAGTCCACTGCCGAATTGTTTGTTCGAGATTCATTACAAAAAAGCATGCTAACTTTTGTAATAAAATTTATAACCACCAAACGATGAAATATCAGTAAATAAAAAAGATTAAGAAAATTATTAGAGCTATATAAATTAAGCTAAATCAAAGCAGGCGATAATAGTATGAATAAGATAATGTTTTCCAACGTTAATAGATATAATAAAAAGAAGTAATTTCAAAAAGAAATTTTACATTTAAATATTACATAATTTGACTTTATATTCAAATCTAAATGAACTATGTGTGCTTTTCATACATATATATAACAAATCTACCTTACCCAGTAAGCGGGTTGTCAAAATGCGAGTTATTGTTGCCCCAATTACTTTTTCGCCATATATATTTGATTTTCTACGTATTTTGTACAAATCAACTGCTATTATATACCACTCCAAAATGTTTAGTGAGTTATATCTGAAGTTTTCAAAAAAGGAGGCGTAAGGAATATTTCTAATAATTGTAAATTGATTAATATTAGGAAATAGAGACTCAAACAGTTTTCATTTGGGGAATGACCCTGAAAATTTTAAAAAGTATACGTTTATAGCTTCAACAAAAAAAGGGGCGGAAGTAAGCTCCATATGAAGTTTAGAGTAAAAAGTTGGGTTCCCCCCAAGAATATTTTTTTTTAGAAATTTAAGTGTATAAATATTTTTAAAATTGCATGTTAAAAGTGAGGGGGGGGCTAAATTAAACAGTAATTATTAATGTTGGCCTAGTTATTGGAGTAAAATTTTTGCCCGATTTTAAAATTTAAATTGAATAAAAAAATTTAATTCTAAGATGGTAAAAAAATTAAGTCAAGATAAATTTTGGAAATTATAAAAGTTAAAATTTAAGATTAAAATTCAATGAAAATTAAAGTCAAGATAAATATTGGAAATCAAAAAAATGAGGATTTAAGATTAAAATTTAAATAAAACTCAGAAAGCAAAAAATTTTTAGAAATAGAGATTTAGCCCGTAATTTTTTAAAGGGCATTGAAAACCCCTTAAGTAAATCACGTTTTTCCTTGGGGGGTTGTGACGTCCCCGCGTCTTTCCGCTAACAAACTCCTTGTTCTTTGCGGCCACGATTAATCCCTTTTTTAAACCCAATCCCAAAAAATAAACGAACATAATATGTAAATGAGATATACTATAAAAAGGATAGAAGCTTTGATGATAAGATATGCGTGGTAAGCAGATATGCGCGCAACTTAGGATAGTAGTGTGGAATTATTCTGATCGATAGCGTGACAAAGCCTGTGTGAAATCTTGCAGATCAAGAGTTAGCAGTCCGATAGTTTTGGAAAAGAATAGAAGCCTAAGATAAAAATTTGGGAAACCCTTTGTATATAAAGTTTATAGATATCATTCTCTAGGTAAAGGAAGGAGAACTAAAAAAAGGTAATATTAGATATAAAATTGAGAAAAATTATTAATGATAATTGAGATAAAGGATCTATTCGTGATCTGACTTGAATACGGGGTTTTAATTTGGGCGTTGACTCTCACTTTAATTAAAATTTCAAATTAGAATTTAAGTAATATAAGTTATTCTTAAAAAAAGTTGTATTAAATTTATTTCATTTTTGTAATCCCACACCTCTAGCTTACGCAACCGGCACGACATGGTCATCACAGGATGGCTATGTCGCAGTATTGGGAAAAAATATTTTTTTTGTTATATTTTTGCAGTAAAATATCAAAAACTTTTTTTTTATTGTGGAAATAATGTTTGCAGTGAAAATAAAATTGTGCTTTACTTTTGAAGAACTGTTCTTATGTGCAACAATATGGATTAAATAGCAAAAAAATACATTTTTGCTGCTCACAATAAAACATAAAGTCACTTGAGATTTTTTTTTTTTTCATTGCATACAATTATTTCTATTAGAATATATAACATATTCTGAAATACGTTATATTGACTTGGTGTAATCCGCTCAGAACCGTGTAAAATTTCTTGTTAAGCCTAACTCCATTTAAAAAGTTCATATAAATGCCTTACTGTAATAAAATACGCCAAAATTTATACTTTATAATCATTCCAGATTCAACACGTTCCAAATTCAGATCACACCGGTGTGATTACGGGCCTCAGAAAGGGAAAAACTCAATCCCACAAATGATACCGTGTTCGCTGAAGTGATCACATATATATAATCACGGTCCTGAATTAGGTAAAAGAAGATAAACTTTAAATATCAGCATTTTTTTAGTTTTTTATGGGAGGGTAAATATGTTATTAAACACATATTCTCAAATTGTGGCAAATGGTAATGAATTGAGAAAATGTGTGCAGAGTTTATCTAATATAAATATATATTTATCTAATATATATTTATATAATATATATATTTATCTAATAAATATATATTTATCTAATATATATTTATATAATATATATATTTATCTAATAAATATATATTTATCTAAATATTTATCTAATATAATTTATCTAATAATCAAATTTCAAACAAAAAAAAACACGGTAATTTAATGTTGCAATTTTTAATAACATTTAATCATAAAAAACTTGTTCTAAATAATATAAAATAAATACGGTTAAAACCCATGAAACGAATTTTGAATGTAAAGGGATTTTCTTTTTTTTTTGTTATTTCCCGAGCAAAAGGGTTGTTCTTATTTTCCCTCAAAAGATCAGGTCTGATCATGCATTTATGTCTGTGAAGACACACAAATGATCAATATGTCGTATTTTCTTAGGTGGGTCAGACTTCGAAATATGTTTACTAAAACTAGGACGCAACAAACATGAACACATGTTTACTCGTAAAAAATTCGAATGAAATATTTGCAGCCTAAACCGAATCAATAAAAGCTACTGCTTTTTCTATTAAATGTCAAAAACACATATCAAACCGAAATCTAACAGTCAACTGCCGAATTGTTTGTACGAGATTCATTACAAAAAAGCATGCTAACTTTTGTAATAAAATTTATAACCACCAAACGATGAAATATCAGTAAATAAAAAAAGATTAAGAAAAATTAGAGCTATATAAATTATTAAATCAAAGCAGGCGATAATAGTATGAATAAGATAATGTTTTCCAACGTTAATAGATATAATAAAAAGAAGTAATTTCAAAAAGAAATTTCATATTTAAATATTACATAATTTGACTTATATTCAAATCTAAATGAACTATGTAGCTTTTCATACATATATATAACAACCTACTCCACTCCAGTAAGCGGGTTGTCAAATGGTGCGAGTTATTGCTGCTCCCAATTACTTTTTTCGCCATATATATTTGGATTTTTCACAGTATTTTGTACAAATCAACTGGGCTTAATATATACCACTCCAAAATGTTTATGGAGTTATATCTGAAGTTTTCAAAAAGGAGGCGTATGAATATTTCTAATAAAGCAATTTGAAATTTATTTTTGGTGATTTTTATGAAAAATTTCCCTTGTTTAACAATGCTGCTGACATCTGTCGATGACAGCTATATCTGAGAAGAGTATTTTGTAGGCTTTATTTTTAGGAAAAAGTAAAACAATTGTTTTTTTCTTATTTTTTTTATTCACCGTGTGAAGCGCTAGGACTTCAGATAACTTTTAACAGCGTATTATTGTATTTAATACTCATTTTTTTAATAGGTATACTTGTGTTTTCCTTTTGGTTTTACCATCAATTTGAAAGCCAATCAATTAGCCAGCAAACAATTTGAAAACCAATTTTTCTTTTATTTTAGATGCCTCAGCTGTTTTCCATTGAAATTCATAAATGAAAGAAAAAAGTGAAAATCATAAAAATAAACGCGCTTAACTAGGTACCCAATTGTTACCTTTATTGTATTGTAGATTTATTGTACAATAAAGGTATAAATCCGGTTTGTTCTTATCCCTAAGAATCTATATATTTACAAGCCACATAGAAACACAAAACATTTTGAGTATATACAAGGGATTGTCTGAAATGCTTATAAAATTAATGTTTTACTGCATGCTGTAGTATTTTTTTTTTCATGTTTTCTTGCCAAATATTAATAAAAATAAATATAATATTCTGACAAAATTCTTACTGTCTCGTTTACCTGTATTCTGTCACATTTTTCAGGAAATATGGAGTAATCAGCCATATTTATATAGTTCATAATTTTTTTTAAATTTTATTTACGAATAATTCTTCCCTGTGAGTGTTTAATTTGCAGTTCAGTTAATAATATTCCAAGTTTTCTGTAAAGGTTGGAACTTATGATTTGTTTTCATTTTTCCACATCTATTGTTGTATTTTTCAATTACCTATGCGATTAACGGATATACCTACTGTACTTTCCTATAGATTAAATGCATGCATATTTTAAAGGATGCGAATTAGCTAGGACGTATATCATTTGTTTTGATGCATCCAATGTAATGAGCATTTTAGAAGTTCAAATAAAGCTTAGGAACAGAAATATCATAAATTTCCTGTTTCAATTAGCCATAGATAAGAAAAATTGGAATTAATGTTCATTGCATTCAAAGGTTCGCATGTAATAAGCAATTACAAAGAATTATTTGTCAGAATACCGTTTCAACGTCATAATATTCGTATATAAAGTCTACTGTCTGTGTTTGTTTTATTTAAGATGTTAATTCAGTAAGCAGAAACATAGTTTGATTTCCAGTTTCTGAAAAGTCAGTTACTTATTCTGCAAACAATAGTAATTCTGTTTAAACCTCTAGGGAAAATACTTTTGATGACGTTATATGATTCTTAATCAACTTTCTGTAAAAGAAACGAGATTTATGTCAATGTAAGTTACTACATAAAACAGCATTTCTCAAACTGTGGGGCGCGCCACCATTGCGGGGCGTGACCACACTACGAGAGGGGCGCGAGCATATCGAAATGTTGAAAACAAAAAATTATTTTTAAAAATTATTAATTTACAGAAAGTAAAGAAAGAAAATACATTCTGCATAATAAAAAACAAAATACCCATTTACATTTAGATATTACACTTATAAATGTAAAAGTACTACACAATGTATTTTATAGTAAATTTAACAATACTAAGTTAAGTACAAGTTTAAGAATCACCAGCAACCCCATGGGATTGTCATATATAAACTCACACACAAAAACTAAGACTTATCTTGATAATTTGTACGATTTAAAATTAATCCTTTAACTGCTGATTAAAAGTTGCGTGATTCGCCTCCAGTTTTCCACGTAGGCATGTGTATGTGATGTATTTGGTGGAGTAATCAATAAAAAAAAATCTGAAATAAGTAAATCCTACGCAAACATTCTCAAGGTCCTTTTATTGCATTCCAAACCTTCGGGATAATTGAACGAGATGTTTATGTACGCCGGTGGCACTTAAAAGGTTAAAGTCATACTGTAGTTTTAACGTCAAATTATAGTATTATTGAATTCAATACATTTTTATTGTATAAGGAGGGCGCGATGAAAATTATGATTGAATATTGGGTCGCGAATATTGAAACTTTGAGAAGCACTGGCATAAAGTCAAGTGAAGGAAGTTTTTGATGTTGATCGTTGTAATGGTCTAATAAAATGTTAGCTAGAGAAGCTTATTGAAATTAAAGAATTCGACGGTCTGTTCAATAGCCAGTATTATTGCTGAAAATGAACTATGGATGATAAGTATAATATTTAGATTCTAGATATTTAAATTAATATTTAACTTTTTTCTCCAGGCTTAGGCTTTTTTAGATAGTGATAGAAAGTCAAAATTTAAAGACTGTTTTTTTTAAATAATGAAATATTTTTTGGTGAACCCTCACACTTCAGAGAATGAGAGTTCACTACACAATATGTACTAGTTTAGAAACAATAAACAGCAGAGTCAAAATTAAGAGGGCTTACCCAAATTTTGCAAAACTCGTCCAATACATCATGGTTACTTCGGCCAGGCTTACTTCCTCTGCAGTAAAGTTATTCGGAAAGTGAGCTAGTGAAGTGACTAGTGGTGCACCAAATACATAAGTCAATTCTTCTCCGCTGATGCATCCAAGTCTCGTGGAATAGTCTCCTTCTTCGGTCTGATGACCAAAAACGTAAAAATACGTTTTGGTTGGCATGAAGAATACCGGATTGTAGAGTGGATTGTTGACAGGAAAATTTGGATTACTGTGAAACATTCCTGTTTTAATAAGTGGAGAAGTAATTGTGGCGTCGCTTAAAGCTTCCACTGTACCCTTTAAAATATCCGTTAAATGAAGATGAGGAATTGACCAATCCATATATTCATTGACAACTGTAAGAAATATCTGTAATATATAAAAAAATATATGTTAATTATTTACACTGAATTAATAAATTTGAAAAATTACAACTTATATTTATATCTTTTTGATTGAATATTAACGTCTCACTGTTCAGCTACACAAGGGCCTTTGGAGACGGACCACGTATTTGTGAACCATGGTCAAGTGACGTGGACGACACCTGAGCTGGCACCCCTTCTCCTAACTACCACACCAACGGGGGACGTTTCAGCTCTCGGCAGATTTAACGTGGATCGCTGCCCTACACGGTGAGCCTTTAGTGGTACTGGGCTCGAACTCGTGACAAGGCAAGCCATGATCAGATACCACCCGGCTACCGCGGCCACTATATCTTTTTGAAATGTGATCAATTATAAAATAAACTTTCTATCAATCGTTAAAAACATATATCGTATGTAGTGAACATCTATCTAAGAAATTATGAAAACGTTCATTAGAAAAATTGACTAAATATTAGGCTAAATTGAATTTTTTAATAGAGTTTAAAAGCTTACATTTGCGAAAAATATGTTCACTGCTATATAGACGAAGGAAAAAATAAAATAAAAAAATTAATTTTTACTGCCAATACGGAAATTAATTTTAGGTATTTGAGCTTTGTATAATAAAAAGTCAAAGCAATTTTTGATTAAAGAAAAACAGGTATTTTAGTACTTTTTAACATTTATTGCAATGAGAGGATATCTGGAAAATATTTAAAAGGAAAAAAATATCAGGTATATTACACAGGTTATTTAGTATTAAATTTTAAAAATCTATCTATGGTCCACATTGCAATACAAGATACAACAGCAAAAACATAAGAGATGGGATCGGATTATTCGAAATAGAAATGGGGTTGTGAAATATTGTGCATTGTACTATTCAATAGTCAGTACTAGGGTTTGCAATCCCAGGATTTCGGGATTACAATATCCAAATTCCGGGATTAGATTGGATTATTTATGAAAAGTACTTTAGAGACAACTTCTAATTTCATGACAATTAGCAATATTAAAATCCTTAAAAACTTTGTATTTCCTACTTTAAAAAATGTATTAAATCAGTACATAAACGAGTAAAATATTATTCAGTTGTAATAGAGAGCTTAAAAATGGTATTTTATTATAACAGAAAATTATTCATGATTTACCTTTAGAAATTGTTAAATATTAATACTAATAACTAGACTGGAGTATACTTATTAAGAGTAAGTATACTACCAGTGTTAATAAGTTAACTAAAAAGTAACTAAGAACTGTAAATACGTACACAAACAAACATGACAAGTAACAACTATTAGAGGCTATGGACACTTAACATAAATAAACTAGAATAAAAATATATAAAAGTTATACAAAAGATTGATAAGATTATTTCCTACCTAATAGGTATACTAGAATAATAAAAAAATATTATAATATTTATATAAACGGTGATAAAGTTAAAACACAAGATATCAACAATGTAAATATAAGAATTTTCTACGGTAACGCGTTGCACGTGCAAATATTTGCCTGTGCATCTGATGATTCCGACCTGGTACTGCTTGACTGAATTTAGTCCGTTGTAAACTGAAAATGAAAGTCTAGTAATATAGTAACTCAGTAGTAATATAGTGTATTCGTAAGTATAGTAATCTAGTACTAATAAGAGTTCAAAATTGTTCAGTTAGATAATTTTTTCAATATATTTCTCAATACAAAACAGATAATTGCACAATAAATAATCTACGTACATATTTCATAAAAAATATATATATAAATTTCAAAGAAATTAATTCTTTGAAAATTTTGAATAGAAAAAATTTTAAGTATGCTTTAGATAAAAATTAAATCCCAGGATTAGTTATTTGGATCCCGGAATTTCGGGGTTTGGAGAAACTCCGGGATCCCGGGGCTGGTAATCCTACTCAGTACGCATTTATCAGTAAACATAGTTTTTGGTTACTTATACTGCAGAAAAAAATAATCTTATTCTGAGTTTAAAATTATCTAACCAAAATTAAGTATTTTTCCCTTCATTTTTTTCAAAAATTCAACTTTTTTACGGAAATATTTATTTTTTTTTTAATTAGGTTCCCCCGAATTTTTATACCATAGAACAGGGATGGCGAACCAATGGCACGTGACGTAATATTTTGGTCACGCTACTGATCAAAACGGTTTGCATTTCAGCTCAAAGTAATCAAGTTTACAATGAATTATTACGATCAAACGCGAGTGATTGGTCGCATTGCGGTGAGGAGCCCAAGCTGTTTGTTAATGTCTTGCCTTAGTTACGTCGTGGACTGCAAATGCTAATATGCGAAGTTTTATCTACGCATAGCTGTAGACATGACTATATTTTAAAGCGAGTTTTATGTGTTACATTTACGATTTATAACCATTACTTAACATGGCTAGCTCAGCAAAAAACAAAAAGTGCAAAATAGTTAGTGTAACAGAGAGTTTCAATTTTGGTGGACCGAGAAATATGGCATGATAAGTAACGGCGACAAAGCAGTGTGTATTTTATGTTCTGGAATAGTTGCAAATAGAACATCGCATGTGTAAAATGGATTCCAGACACATTTAATTGTTTGAAGAAGCTGGCTCACGTTATTTTAAACATATTTTCATTATCCCTGCAAGTCATTGTTTTCAGAGATGAATAACATTAAAGACTCGCTTAGAAACCGTTTGGCAGATGATTCCAATTCAGCTTGTATTCTGCTAAAAGTAACATCTTTCAATCCTAATATGTTATTTACCATCTAATCTGCATTAACAGAAGTTTCCCATTAATGTTACTTTAATTTGTATTACACATGTAGCTAAAACATTTGTTACTATACTATGAAAAATGTATTTTTTCGTAGTAAATAAAGAGTTTTGAGTTGTTAGTATTTAATTTTATTATTTTCCTAATAATCACAAGTCAAAATTATTTGATGGCACGTCTGTACCTCACTAACCATTTTTAGAAAAATGGCACTCTCATCTAAAATGGTTCACCAACCTGCCATAGAACATCTTTTAAACACATATTCCCATGATACACCTTAATATTCATTTTTATACTCGTAGTTAAGAACCTATTAAGTTTTTTTTAAAAGGATATATTGACAGGCTATAATAAATATTTGTTTTAAAGCTATTTCTTTTAGTTAAAATTAAAATAACTAATTTTGAATTATCAAAAAGTGCAGAAATAAAGGGAATTTTATAACTTAATTGTTTCCCATTATTTACATAAGTTATGAGTCAAAAAAGAAATAATTTTTGTAACGCATATTTTAAATTTTAAAATATACGGAATCACTTGGTTTGAATAAAGTTTTCTTTTAAATTCCATGTAATGAAATAAAACAAAACCCTCAAAATCACTTTAAAAACTCATCTAAAATCGTTTTCATAG
The DNA here is from genome assembly GCA_019973955.1 of Trichonephila inaurata madagascariensis. Lineage (NCBI taxonomy): Eukaryota > Metazoa > Arthropoda > Arachnida > Araneae > Nephilidae > Trichonephila > Trichonephila inaurata. The sequence goes on from BMAV01013353.1 coordinate 128,651, forward strand.
AAATAAAATAAAAGCGGATAAGTAAAAACACAGTAATCCAACATAGTTTAACCTACTTAAACTCAATTGTAAAACCAGCTACCTTACAAAAATTTCCCTTTAAAAGTTCAGTATGTCATACCTTTGACTATTTTCTTTGTGGATCATTTTCTGGAAGCGCAGTGTAAGGATTACCTTCGTTCCAGTTTAAAAAAATTTAAAAACGAAATAAAAATTCGTCGTTCGGTTTTTTTGAAAGATATTCTCGGAGGAACTGCAATAAGTTATGACTGACACCTGGGACATTTCTCCGTATTTTATCAGGAAGGACTAACGTCATGAAATGATGAAAATCCCTTCCGATTTCAGGAAGCCCTATAGAGGCTGTCTCTGATGAATGACCTTTTTACATAAACTTGAAAAGTCTTCCGTTGAAGTCAGCGACCGTCACTACCACCTCTTCTTTTGTCTAGTATGGAGAGCTTATAACAAAAGCATGTCATCTTAAGCCTGGGCAGTTTGAAATGTGATCTGATATGGAAATATAGTGTATTCCCGTATGGGTAAAGAAAAAGTTTGAAATTTTTCATCTTTCACCATGACCTACATGACATGAAAGGAGCATGGTGCTTTTCAGAGAGTATTAAAAGAATTTATCAAAATACTTTCGCATTAGAACACATACATGCATTTTTTGTATACATTACCGTTAATGTATATAATTCAGTTATTTCATGGAATAACTAGACAAGTCAGTTAAAAAACCAGGTGATCCAAAAGTCAGAACGAAATTTAAAAATGAATAATTCGAAAACGAATCAAGATACAAAGATATAGTACATAATGCGTTCATTTAAATGTCTTATGATGATATGTTTTGTGTACATTAATAAGACGAGGCATATTCGGAGTGCTAAGAACTGGAACATATCAAATAAAAGACCTTCAAGTTATTCAATTTTCTAATGAAAAACTGAACCTCAAAAAGTGCAGGTTATATTTTGAGAAACATTTTTTTTTTTACTAAAACGTCTTTATAATGCTAGTAAAATGAGTTCTTATTAAAGATATTTCGTCACATTAACTTTGGAAATAAACATGTTATACCTATATCTTCAGAAAAAATACTTCAGAACAAAGGCATAATTTTTGTTTTCACTGCAATCTTTTGAAATTATAAACGCTTAAAAATAAATTTAGTAATCTTAAACTTCTGTCTTCCAAATACTGTTGCTATGTCAAATAAAATACATCTTACTGTTTTATTCGTTAAGATGGAAGGACCATACTAAAGGATTGAAATTTTAGCTGACAGAACTAAATTGTAATGAATTAATTCAATTTTACTTTTAATATCAAAATGAGAAAAAATTGCTGATGATTTAAAAAAAAATACATATGTTCTGAACGGAAAGTTTTTAAATGATTTTTCCATTTGTCATCATTTATATGTGAGTTGCATTATTTTTCATTGTTCAAATGATCCCGAATACAAGAGAAATTTTTAAAAATAGATGAAATATATAGAACAACTTAACTTCATCATTATATGAAACCGTTTTAAATATTACCTTTTATATTTGTATAATTGGTTGTAATTTTTTTAATAAAGTAGTAATTTTTTAAAAAATCAGTCAAAACAATTCTAGTATTACACAAGATCATTCTAAAAATATTTAGCGTTAAGTTTCTTCATAAAAATTTCAACTATTCTTGTCCTTGTTTCAAATTTTCCAAAAAAATCTATTTCGCATAAAACGCGCTTTAATGTAGGTAATTCTCTTTTGGAAATAACATCTGGTAACATCTTACATACTTGTAATTTTTGCATTAGTGTATGTAAAATAAAAAACATGGTACTTTAAGTAGATTTAATAAACAACAAATGTACAAAATGAAACCATAAAACGTGTTAACCAGTTTTTATTGAATTCACAATTTTAAGGAAGTCGGTTGCCTTGTTTCAAAATTCTGAAATCATACTGAAAGTTAATTGCCTTCGTCAGATTTTTGCATGAAGCAAAAACAAGAATATGAAACATACGACAAAAAAAAGAGAAAATTATTAAAAAAACCACACATATTTATAGAATAGTACAAGGATGTGTATGCAATTTTATTTATAAAATAGTTAAATTTTCATACTGCCAAAATAAATTTCATGTACCCACAAACATGCATGCACGCATCCCGTACCACCATAAACGAATTTTGTCTAAAAAGTATTCAACTTTTTGATGGGAAAAATATATTAAAGGATGGTCCTAGTAATCTGATATTCATCAAAGTAGACAACTTGCGCTTCTACACTGCCAAACGATCTCCCTAATAATGAAAACACTTCTGGAAGACTTCTGGAATGGTGTTCATCTTGCCCGTCGCTTTCTGAATTAGCTCTTCTCATTCTCAAAACGGGATCTTTTCAATGGAATCTTCAAATTCACAACAATTATAAGTTGCAAGGAATCATGTCTTGAAAGTAGAGAGTTTGGGAAGCAACTGGAATTTCATGTTTTCCCAAAAACACGGAGTTACTGTTGATCGTGCCAATAGCAGGTGGACAAAATTACTTTTTCCTCACTTCCGGCTCTTTTTGGTAGGTTTAGTATTATTTAAAATACCTGTAACTATTTATTTAATTATCACACAGTCAAAGAGAGCAGATTTAGAAAGTGAGTTATTAGATATTTAAAATGGAAATATAAAAAGGAAATGCGACTGTGTGTGTGTGTGTTAACCAAAAAATGACATTTTCACCTTAAATTTATCGGGAATCATAACCATCAAGTTAGCGCAGAGTAGAAGTTAATACACAAACCCCGGTGTATAACGCACACTTCGAACACAAAAAATAAGATCGAAATTTGCGGGTGCGTGTTACGCCGGGTATAAAAATGAGAACTTTAAAAATAAAAAAAATAAAAATTTTAAAAAAATAAATAAATAAAAAAATAAATAAAATAAAATAAAAAAGATGAGGAGATAGAAAATAGTTAGACTCTTCTACATAGATTGAAATATTGTTTATTTAAAAGAAATGAAATTTCTTATGAACTAAAAGGCAATAGTTCTAGAAGTATACTACTTTTTAATGAATCTTGGAATAATACCACGAAAAAATGGCTTTCAAAACATAAGAGCATTGAGCACGTACATTTCGGGCAGGTTTCTTCATAAAAAGTGGGTGCGCGTTATACTTCGAATTTTACTGTATATTAAATCATTAGTTAAATTATTTTTGTTATTGAGTTTAATTTCAGAAATAAAACATAATTAAAACCTCAATTGCTTAAGAATTGTCGGCATAAACAATCGTCATCCATTTTGTACAACTTAAACAATCGATATACTTTAAATCTTGCTTCCTATAAGATTAAAATGTAGCGCTATTCTCGATTTGTTATTATTCTGTATATATAAATATATGTTTGAGTTTTACAGACTGAAAGGTTGTATACCTTTTTCTTAGATTTAGTAAAGAATGTCTATGCAAGGTAACATTACTATAATCTTGTAACGTATTTTATAATGTTAGTTTTACTTATCTTACAAAACATTTTGTTTCGAGTCGTAATGACTTTCCATGTAAAATATTGACTTTCGCTTTGCAGTTCAATTTTCTCTATATTTTTCTATTTGTTAAAACAATCACCGGCGATAAGTTCGAGCTAAAGTCACAACAGAGAAAAAAAAATCGAGATAAGTGAAGCTTACGTTACACAATCGCTGAAAGGTGCATATATTTCTGATAACGGAAATATCTTGCCTACTGAATAATATATATGAAACACGGTTCTATGTTTCCTCTTTTGTGTTTCCTTTTTTTCCAATAATATTTCTTTCCACAAGGCGTTCCGTTCTTTTTTCTTTGTTCTTCTTCGCCAGATGTTTCTACGAGCAAGCAATTGGTTTTTCTCTCGATTCCAGCAATGGGAAAGTGAAACCCTTGCATCAGAAATCAGGTATGAATTTTAAAGGAAAGAAAAAAGAGAATGGATTTTAGATGAAAAAAAAGGGATACATTCACTTATTCATGTATTACTTCAGTTACTTATGCATTCAGAATTACTTAATTCACCTCGACGAAAAACGAAAACAGAACTGATTTTTAAAGTTAGGAAGTTAATACAGTATGGCATGGAAATCTTCTCTGGAGTATCATTTATTTCCTTGCATTTCTTGCCTTCCCCGGCGTTTGCATATAGTGATCGAAAAAAGATATTTCTCTACGCAAAAAGTTCTTCAAAGTGGATAACGGCTCGAGTATTTCGGAATGAAAAAAGAAATATCCATTGCCTGTAATTTTTTTTTCTATTCCAGCTACCATGTATTTTTCCCGAATGATCACGAAGTTGTGCCTTATGTTATATATTTTTTAAATAAAAAGTACTTTCATTTTTTATAAAATAGTTTGGTAAAGGGTAAGAAAAATTTTACTAGAACTAATTATTTAAACAATGTAAATTCGATATGGTTAAAAAACGTATGCAACAATTTATTAACGCGGGATATCCGTTAAAATAAATTAAATCTGAATGAGAAGCATATGCTATACGCGCGTACACACCCATATATACATAAACATAACTTAATATGTACTTAAAATTCTAATTATATACTTTGCATCTTTATCATAATTGCCAATACACTAATGGATGGACACAGAACACACAATACACAGGATGCTTAATGGTAAGGTAATGGACTCGTGGCCGGCGTGTTATGAGTTCGAGGTAAGAACCACTGAAAACCCGCAGAGGGGGGCGATGTCCGTTAAATATGTCGAGACTCAAACACCCTCCATTGGCGTGTTTGGGAAATTAGGAGAGGAAGTTTATGTCTCAGGTTACCTGCTGATCACTTGACCATGGTTCAAAATTACAAGGTTCGTCGCCAATAGTTTCGAGTAGCAAATAGTGCGACAATACTCAATCACTCACTCATTCGAAACATCAGTCTCATTTTATTTCACATTAAATGATAACACCAATATTCCAACTGATTAATTCATGATTCATTTTTTAAAGGATTTAGACATTGAATTTTTTTTTTAAAAAATTATTCCTGAACCCTAGTAAAAAAAAATTCTTAATAGCTTCCACTTACCATATTGAGCGATTGAGACTTAACCAAAACATCTAACGTGTTTTTGTTACTTATCCTACCCGATCGGCAGTATTATCAGATAGACACCCACGAATTTCATTATGGCAAGGGGCTAGTGGTACGCCTGTCATTAACATTTAGAATCACGCAGGTGAGAACGATTTGACTCAGCCCCACCGAAATCTTAAGTGAGAACATTCTGGCACGTTGTCAGGGCTATCCACATATGTTCAATTTCCACAAACCTCTTCTGACTAGACTAATATTTAGAGTGCTCCCGTGTAACGAAGACACTATACGTTTACAAACACCCATCCCTTCTCTAGATATCGAATTGAGACGAACGGCTCAGTAGTCAGCTTCACTAGCTACTACACCGGATAAACTCAATGTACTGTACTTAAAGTATCTATTATTCCCCATGTGACTATAATTTATCTAAAACCTCTTTCCGTGTGTTTTTCTTATATTTAAATGTAGAAAATGGATACTTATCTTTTTTGAGTTTTTGACACTTGAGCGTATAGTGCGTAGAATTTCTTTTCCTTATTTGAACTTGTAGCAAAGGTTAAATAGATGGAATTCTGTCTCCTATGTTCAAGTTACCTAAATAAATTTTTTGTTTGCTACCCGACCTTTCTTTGCACGACTACATGCAACAATGATGAATACATTACACACAAACACATACAGACACACATATTTTCACTCATGGACAAAACAATTAGAGGCACCAAGAAATAATTGTGGGATCGTAACGAAACATGGCATGGAGGTACGTGCAAATGAATAGAAATGCAGCGTGATTGCGCATTAAAATAGCCGGTAGAGGACGTTTAACATCGTATAAAACAGGTAACCAAAGCTTGTTTGAGTGTACTGAATCATTTACAAAGAAAAAGCTGAGGTAGACATGACATTACGCCGTTTTTGAAGGCAATATAAGCAGCTGTCGCAATTTGAGAGGAGGAGAATCAACGGCACGATGGAAGCTAGATGGTCTGCTAGACAAGTAGCTCGTCAATTTGGCCACTCTTATTGTGTTGTGAGGAACTGTTGGGACCAGTGGATCCTAGAGATGTCATTTACACGAAGACCAGACTCAGAACACCCTCGACAGACCAGTCGCCGAGAATACCACCACATCGTAAGAAATGCACGCGTACAGCCAACGATTTCATCGGCTGCCATTAAGGCACAGGTAGAACCTTCGCTAGTGACCCTTGTGTCTTCTCGAACCGTACAAAGGCGCCTGACTGAAGGACATTTTAGATCGTGTTGCCCATTACGTGTGCTGCCCTTGATGCTCACCTATCGACGCCTCCGTTTGGAGTGGTGCGGCACACGAGGAAACTTGACTGTAGCGGAATGGAATTAGGTCATCTTTAACGATGAATCCAGATTCAATATCAGCAGTGATGAAAATCGTTTTTGTGTGCGGAGACCTCGTGGTGAACGTCAATCCTGTTGCTTTCAGACAACCGCTCCCCGCTGGTGTGATGGTATGGGGTGCGCTACCTAAGGCATTCCATGGCACCATGACAGCCCAGCGGTATGTCCATTACATCCTGAAACCACATGTGTTGCCACTCATGCAACGGCTGCCATGAACCATTTCCACAAGACAATACTCGGCCTCACATAGCAAGGGTGTCACAAGACATTCTCCGCTTTGTTACTACCCTTTCTTGGCCTTCCTAATCCCCAGATTTGGCTCCAATCGAGCATATCTGGGATCATTTGGGACGGCGAGTTGGGCATAACACGAGTTTGAACTAACTAGAGGCAACGGTACAGCAAATATGGAACGAAATGTCTCCATACATCATACAGAACTTGTATGCCTCAATGCCTGATCATATCGCATCGTGCATTCTCACTAGAGGGGGTTCAACAGGGTATTAAATCTACCGTTCTTTTGCCTTTTTCTCTAAAATAAATGATCATTTTTCTTTGATTTTCTTATTATTTACTTATATCAATTTAGCCATTACGTATGTAAAATTTCGTTTCATTTTGACGACTTCTTGGTGCGCTAATATTTTTGTCCATGAGTGTTCAAATGAACAATATGTCCTGTGTGCAAATAAGATGCCTTGAGTGTCTATGTAGATTAGGAGGAAATAACGTAAAAAGCTACATTTTATGAAGAATAATGTGAGGAAAATTAGTAATTTTCGAACTCAAAATGGATGAGGTGAAATATATCTGTGTCTAAATAATATGTAAGTGCATTTGTTCGTGGATAAATTATTGGAATTACACAAATGGATCACTTTGCCAAATTTCAGCAAATTATTGTGTCATGTGGACACAACGTGAGTATGTTAACTATAGTAAAACCCCCTCGCAAAGGTTAACTTCAGTCCCCAACGAGTATGGATAAATGAATCCATTATTTATTAGAAATTTTGTGTGAAAGCGAATCCTCAGATAAGCTGTAAAAAGGATATATAAATCAGTTCACAATACATTCGTAATGTTAAAATACTAAAAGTAATAGAATGAATGCTTTTTAGTTACAATTACAAATTTTTGTATTATTTGCCTTGCTTTTTACTGAAACAAAAACAACAATAATGTTTAGGAAGTAGAGATTTATGTATTTAAATTTTAAAAAATGACATTTATTTTTATTTATTTATTTTTTTTTGAGACTCCAAGTACACTTCTTGTGTACCGACAAGTATAATACAAGGTGAATAAACGTAAGCCATACTCAATCAATAGTGGTACGAAGTTACAAGTAGAAGGACACAAATGGGAATCAAAAGGGAAAAGAAATAAGAATGGGGATGCAAACAGAATAAAAACAGAATAAAATACAAGATTGCTCACACGCAAACGAAGATATTCGGTAATTAAAATTATACAATAGGGAAGATTAGGAAACACATGATCATAATAAGATTTTCAAAATACTTATTCATATAGCATACATACACTATACATATACATACACATGCACATATATACACTATACATATACATATATATATACATATACACATATATACACTATACATATACATATATATATACATATACACATATATACATGCACATATAAGCACACTCACACACAAATATATATACATGCAAATACACACATACACATATTAAAGGCGTATCTACCGCCTTTTCAGCCATGTCAATGATACGGGACCCCCAAGCTACAGGGGTCCCAACATTAGTAACTACAGTCCCACTAACAGGACTCTAATATCTAAAAAGGGGCCTCGAAAGAACTTTTATACAGGACCCACTCAGAACAAGCTACGCCAATGACACATATACAAACAAATAAATACATACATACATACGTACATATATATATATACATGTATAACGTACAGTAAATGTTACATTTACACAAGCACACACAATTTACAATCTAAATAATACGGGAAAAAATGTTATTAATGTAGACACAAAATCATGTAAAAGATATATTTTAATAATTTACGTGGATTTTACAAATTTAGAAGATATTTCCCTGAAATTACACACATCATATTTTGTTTTGCACTTTTATGTAAGTGTATTTTAAATCTATGAAAAATTATCTCTCTTTGATGACGTAAAATGTACCAAATCTTTATTTATTACTTCTTATATATATATATATATATATATGTTAAGTTGCAAAATGTCTGGATTTAATATAGCTAAAAAAAAGTAGTTTAATCAAAAACAATTACATAAGTTAGATTTATTAATATGTTGAATAAGGATTATGATTAAAATATATCTTACTTGCTGCAGATGGCGCGTATATAAGTTCCTAACTAATGTTCTTAAAATTTTGTCTCTTCTGTAAGTATCAATGCCAACGACTTCTTCCAAAGCAGAGAAAGCAAAATACGACTCTGCTTTCGTGGTTCCCAGCATCAAATCATATCTCAGGAAGAGATCCGGTTTGGTTTCCATCAAATAAATAGGATCATGGGGAAGAACTATGCCGTCTATTGTAGGACCAAATGCACTAAGATGGTCTGGTGCTGAAATGTCGACTGACATGATTTCTTCAAGTCGTCGTTTCCGAAGACATTCGATTAAAACCATACTATCCTGTGTAGAGCAGTTAAGACTCTGAGCTAATATCTGTGTATGAGAAATGGCATCTTTTGCAACAGCCCACGGACAAAGTGCTGAACCACTTTGCATGATAGCTCTGTGGAATAGGCCTAGAAAATTGAAAAAAAAATTGCATCATTCACTAAAATTATTAATCAGTATTAATTATTTTGTATTCATGCACACATGAACCCAAATAAAAATAAATTTTTCTGAACAAAGTTTTAAAGTCATAAATTTATTATTTTTTGTGTTTTAAAAAAGACAACATGACATAAAAAAATAAAACTATATTTTGTGTTTGAAAATTTTGAAATCAGGTGCCAAACTTATATGCAAAATATACAAGCAAATAGCCTTTTGTTAAATTAGTCATAATAGTGTATTTGAAATTAATTATTATTATATCCTGAACCGGGGTGGGTTTTGTTGAATTTCTTCAAATTCTGAAAGCTTCATAAAGCTATAGTCTGCGATTTATGGCCTAAGTATAACAATTTCATAAGCAGTGATCTATTTACTAAAACCAACAAAGCAATTCCTTATGTAAGGGACGGAAATAAGAACATTTAGAAAGGAGCTAGTAACTGCCCAGATTCTTATGTACATGCTACTATACAGAGTCCTATAAATGTAGAATGTACTGTGCCCACCCAACATTTTTTGGGGAATGATTTCCAGTTTCAGGTGATTAGTTTTTGTACTGATTATTTACCAAGAAAACTACTACTTTTTGTCCATCAAAGAAAACACTCCCTTTGGAGAGAGTAATGGTTTTGCAAGCCGCATTCAATTATACTAGGGGTCTTCAAACTTTCACGCTCGAGGGCCAAATTAATAAATATACAATGATCCATGGACTACATCAATAAATTCACAGTGGTCCGTGGGACACAAAACTGTTAAAAAAATATTCTTGTCATGAAATTTTTATAAGAAAATAAAGGTTTGCTTTATAAGACTACAACTGATTATTAGGTAAGAGATGGTATTTATAGGTTTATTTATTTATATTATCATTGTTAAGTGCAGGATGGAAACATCTCGATATCTAACGGGGAAACGCTTGTGACACGGCTCCTGCCACGCCTTGAGTGTAAATGTTTACATACAGTGAGGATGAAAAAAAGAACTTTTAGCAGCCCACTGAGTTGTGTTTTATTGAGTCGTATCAATTCATTTGTGAGAAACCGCTATTGACCACTTTTAATGCTAACATTTATTGCTCAGGCTCGTCGGACCTAGTATTTATGTGACTGCGATGTAAAATATTTACCTTTTGCCATGGGGGATAACATCAACAAATTTATACACGCTGCTCCATGTCCTTGTCCAAAAACTGTAACGTTGTAGGGATCTCCTCCAAACTCAGCAATATTGTCCTGAATCCAGTGCAAGGCTGCTACTTGATCCATGAGACCGTAATTTCCTCTCGCTGATTGATCCACAGCGGGTAAGAATCCTACCAAAATGATAAGTTGTAAAATGAATAATGTTAGAAAAAAAATATATTGATACCTAAATCAGTTAGCATTACTTTTTCTTATTTCTATAATTACTTAACCTGGAATACATGTTATTTTTTTATTTTTTTTTCAATAATACTAAATAAAACGTTTCCCCTCATTATATTAACTATTTTAATTACATCACTTTTACAATGTTCAAATTATAATTGTTTAGCAGATTACCAAAATGTTACAAGAGGCTGATTATTTTAAATAAAAAAATATATGAACTTTATATTAAATACGGACTGTATTCTGACAATTTACATTTTTTTACAGTTCTAATATCACTTCAATAATAATTATTAATTTTGCTTATTCACAGATATATTTTAAAGATGGGATGGGATTTATTGCACTATTTTTAAACAGAATTTTACTAAAATTAGAATTTTACGAATTTTCTTTTTTTATGATTGATATATAAATATTTTTATTTGAATTTATTATCAGAATATGTATTTTTAATAACGGGAGACTACAGTTCAAAAACTAAGGTATCATACATAAATTGCCATCAAATGGTAAGGCATTTTTTATATGCGTCATTTTATAAGATACTTTTAGTGCATTATATTATTTTTGATTATGAATTAGAAGGAAATATTTTTATGAAATAAACGTATAGAAACCTAATGAAATACATATTTTAAAAATATATAAAATGCTTAAAATGTATAAGAATCAGCCTGTATTTATAAAGTATACCCATAACTTTTAAACTTAATAAAACATACATAGTAAATCCAAAACACATTTACAGTTTTAATTTGAAAGTTGTGAAGTATATCAAACTGTCCAACATTTAAATTTAGGATCTGTAATATGCAATAGTATTACACTTGTGTTTCATTACTATATACTATTAAACGCAAAACCATTTTAAGTTTATTAAAAATAAAAGGCATCAATTTGACTAAATTTTTAAGAGATTGTATTTATCACTAGATTCAAAAAGTGAAACTGTACAGCATGAGAAAAATTGTTACACTAGTATTATCATGCAAATAATACACTCATTGATATTTTTTCGTATCCTAGAACTCTTTCCACTCTTACAAATGGAGAAAAACCACCCTTAGTTGTCTGGGATCTGCATTCAAAGGAAGAGTAAAGAAAGCAACGGAAATACTAAATGAAAGTAAAATACAATGGGAAAGACTGCAAGAAAGCATTAGTAGTTGAAGAATAAAATATTAAATGATCCTTTTTTTGGTTTGTTGGTTTCTGGTCAGAGCTAATTCTTTAACTTGTTATTTCCTCTACCCTTTCTAGAGATTTATCTTTTTACCCCGCAGGTAGCCAATCAGATGTGGCACCAAGAAACAAATAGAATTAAGAAGCAAAAATTCCAGCACTAGAGACAATGATCTTGGATACAATATGCCTCGATTTATGTATTACCGGATGAGTTTTGAATGCATCCGTTTCCTATTACGAACTAATTATAGTAGGAAATATGTGATGCAACGATGAAGCTGCTTTGAATATGCATTCTTTAGGAATATGATACAGAAATATTTTTAATTATTAATAATCACATTCGGAATGTTATTGCTTGGCATATTAAAAAGAATAATTCACACCTGGTGCATTTTTATTTATCTTATTCATGACCCAAACTAAAACAGTACACATGGTTTTATTACTGATTTTATGAATAAGTATTTTTTAGATTAAGCTTTTTAATGTTATTAATACAAAGATTTTTCTTTGAATTTCTATAGGGCTCGTTGTGTTACAGTTTTGGGGCTGGCAAGAAAGTAATTACGATTTTTTAGTGTGAGGTTTTTCTGCACAAAGAAATTAACTTTAATCTATCAATTCTTATTCTTCAAATCAATTCAAATCTTTAATTTTCTCATCCTTTAGAGAGGAATGCCATCACAATATTATTCAACTTATTGATAAAAGCACATATGATTTCACTGTTATTTGCTGTACTTATGGCAGAGCTGGTTTCACATTTGTTGTGTTCAAGAGTGGTGTTGAATCCGAGCACTTCCAATATAGAATTCGTGATGAATCCACAATCTTTGTTGCTGAACTTTTATGTTTAAACCTTGCCAATAAATGAATCACTGAATAAAGAATTGTCATATCAGACTATCTCATATGCACCGACTCTATTTCTTCTTCGGATTCTATTAAATGTATTCCTTCGTCTAATAACATAATCGTCGAGATCCAAAAGCACCATAAAACTAAAAGATAAAAACATCTCAATATATTTTGCATTTGTTCGTGGACACACGGGCGTTCTTGGAAATGAGTGGGCCGATTGGCTTGCAAAGACAGCAACCAAGCACAAAATTGACATTGCCGTTTATATTCCTAAATCATTTTACAAGAACATTATGAAAGAAAAAATGATGGTCCTGGAACCAAGAATATCACATTTCAAGAAAGAAATCACAATAAGAAAGAAATTTTATCCGACCGTTATTAAGGTTCTGTCATGTCATCATTTTTATACTAATTACAAAATAACCCAATTTCTCATTGGTCATGCTAACTTTAAAACCACCTTGAACAAATTTACTTTGGTTCCGTCATATTCCTGTGATTGTAGTATTGGAGGCAAGGAAAATGTAGAACATGTGCTTTTTTAGTGTTCCAAAAATTTTAGAGAATGATCCTAAGACTGGCTTTACAAGTACTTATTATAAATTGACCTTTCAATTTCCCCCAACTTGTTTCCACCAGAAGTGTTTTTAAAAAGTTTTAAGAATTTGTTGTAAGTATTTGTAATCCTTCATAACCTCATTTTTTCCACTTCTCTCCTTTGTAACGTGTGATGAATACTTACTTCTATGAACACCGTCTAAAACGTTATGGTTCAGTGTAATTTTATAATGGTTTTCAATGAAGAAAAAATGTATCAAACACCTTTCATTCTGTTAAATTACCTATTGCTTTTTTTCTGATAACTTCATAAATCCAGTCTCATTGAGTTTTTGGTCTATATCATCAAAACAGTCGACTACGTGTGATTTGAGGTAATCATTATTATCAAAATTTTACCATTTAAAAATTTCGTAAAATACAAAATATATGATAACTAAGTGGTGCTAGGTCGGGGTATATATAAAGAATGCAAGATCTCTTCCCAACGAAGCTTCAATAATTGTCTCACGTCTTGCTAAAGATTATATTAAAGATGCATCGAGTTTGAGCCATGATCGTTTTCAATTAATGTTATTGTAGAAGTTCCCTTTTACTTCCCCGGAATTGCATCATCGGATTATCATTTATATCAAAGCTTACGAAACATTTTAAATGATAAAAATTTCAGTAATAATGATGACCTCAAACCATTTTTTTCTATGATAAGAATTATTTTTCCGATAAAGACCAGAAACAGTATTAGAGCTCGGAATTATGAAATTGCCAGAAAAATGGTGACAGGTAATTTAATAGAATGGAGGATACTTTTTTTATGATTAAAGCTTATTTTTTTAATATAGAAAATTTTAGTCTAAGACCTTACTTTCTTGTCAACCCCAATATTTCAAAAATACCTAATTGTAAAGTTGCTCATAAAAAGGAAATAATTAAATTTATCTCTTTCAAATTATTTTTTCCTTTATTAGTATTATATACATAAGATTATATTAAAATATCTAGAATATATAATTTTAAGGAATTTAGAATTTTTGGAAATTCTTATTGAACTGTAAACACACAAATTTCGATTATTTCGAAGTAATTACTATGCAAAGTTCTATAAATAAAAGTGATCTTAACAATTTCTCACAAATCATTTTAATATATTTTTTTTTTTAAACAACTATCTTTACTTTAATATTTAATTCTAATTTTGATTCTTCTTTTCAGCACTGATTATTAAATTTCCAGAATTGGTAGTTGATTTTAATTTGAATGTTTCTCCAAAAAAATTAAATTATTAGTAAGATCGATAAACATACTAAGCTGAAAAATTGCAAGGAAAATGTCTTTTTAAATTCAGAAAAGTGGTTCGTTAACTATTTCTAAGGTATTAAACTAAGAAAATGAAAACTTTAACTATTAAAACTCTCACGCTATAGCACTTTTTAAGAACTCAGCATGCAAAAATCAATGCTCATTGATTGAAGACTTTTTTCAAAGTTGATAAGAAATTAATTTGTTAAAAAATTAATTTTTTTTTACTTTTATCAGATATTTTATGCACACTCTTAGAAATAATGTATGTTAATTTTTAAACATTAAAACAAGTCAAATCTATTAAATTCCCCATTAATATTACATTGAATAAAATAACATATTAAAGCTAAATTTAGAATCCTGAAAAAGTTGCTAAATATTAATGAAATAAAATATATTTATACAATTTATTTGAAAAGATGGAATCGGTTAAGAGTTATAAGAACTGATGAAACTAAGTTTGTTTTAAAATAGAAGACAATATTTCATTTTAGAAAAATCAATCTTTAGTATTCTTTAGTAAAGACAAATTTGCCCTTTTAAAAGCTTAGTTAACTATACGAATTATTTGAAATAATAATATCCAACATAATGTAAAATACCATTTACAAGTAAAGAATGCAATTTAGATTTATCATGCTGTTGTTGCACAATTTGGTGCTGATGTGATATCGGAGTGCTACGTGCCAAGTTATTGATTACGTTCGCCAAGATGGGCGATGACATTACAGTATGGTTACCTCGGTATTTTTATGGTGTGGTAATGTGGTTGCATGAGGACAGCGCATATTATAAGCAGTTTTATTGATTTGTTTTTTCCTGGTAACCCAAAATTTGCAGACGATTTTAATTCGATTTCTGTAAAAATGTAATCATTTTCATTCTAATCATTCTTCAAGTTACACACTGCTTCAGTTTTCTGGTTCTTTTTGTGCTATTTTCGAAGATTGATATTTCTAATATCAATAGTGAGTACTAGGATATTTTTTGTAGAATATGAAGGCTGTTCTTTTAATTTTTGCAGGAAATTACGAGGTAATTGCGCATTCCAACTTTATTAAATTTTTTAAATAATGCAACTTGTGAAACGTTCCTTGTTGGATGAAATTCATTAAAGGAACTCGCAGATTTTGGAATATTGCAAGTTATCAACAATTATTAATTGATATTCATTAATGATTTATTTTGATATATATTATACAATTATTATATGTGTACTATAATATAATTATATAATATAATTATTGCATTATACATAATAATTATTATTATATTACATTTTAGATTATGATTATATTGTGCATAATATAATTGTTATTATTACATGTAATTATTATTACATTAAACTATATAAATTTTTAGTACATATTGCATAATATAATTATTATTATACTATATTGATAAATTATTCATTAATATTGGTTATTCTTTTTTTGAAATATATTTCAAAACAATATATTGTGTAAACTTATTTTCTTGACGACTTGTAATAGCTAAGCCACCATCTTGGAATCCATATCACCCTATAAGAAGCGCTGCTTGGCGCTTAGCACTTCGATATCAAATCAATTCCCACAGTTTTCTGTTAAATATGACTATTATCTGAAAATTCATAAAAAGTGTACGCTTAAATTACAAAATATGTTACAAATTATTCTTTTCGGGAAATTTCAAAATAATTGCTTTTGCGCAACATATGTTTTAGATTGCATATTTTAGGTTGTTTTAAGTGTTTACTCTTAATACAACATAACTGAAAAGATTTTTATCAAGTTTTTGTGATAAAAATTATTTCAATTGTCTATATAAACACATTACTGAAACTTATGTTTAAAATTTTTGAAAGAGAAAAGAGTTTAACCACATTATCTCTTTTATTTATACGCAATCGTCCAATGTATATATTTAAAGAATTTTTTTTTTGCATAAACATTGGTTGTTGAGATCGAGTTAAGAAAACACTATTGTTAAAATTGAATAATAGTTTTTAACATATTTTGAAAATATTGAATACCTAATTGCAATATCAAATGTTACAATTTATGAAATATAGACAGCTGCCTGTACTCTACGAGGAATTTGGCTATGAGTTTTATTTTTTTATTATTGTTAAATACTTTCTTAAACATCAGATATATCACAAATTCTATGCAAAATACTTATCTAAAAATTCGTGTTATAAATATAAAAACATAACTAGTCAAATAAAAGTTCTGAAAATAATCATGTGCATACGAACAAATTTACGAAAATTATTCATTTCTAACAACAAAAGAGAAGCTTAGAAAATAATAATTCTTAAGACACTCTTTAAAATGTAGGAACATTATTGATTGGAAATAGTAAATTGTTTATAAAAGAGCGAATTGTCTACGGCCATAAAACAGATATTAGCTGAAATAGTTACAGTTATAATGAAATAATCTATAGTTTCATACAGTATTGGCATTTATAAGTTTCATTTTTCTTTTTTAAATTATGGCTCACAATAGAGCAACAAAACTGTCATAACATTTCTATTTAACACAAATTAATTTAATGGATTGATCTCCAATGGTGGAATGCATATACATTCACTTCCAAAAGTTAAGCACGGAGAGGAAATTGCTAAGTTCCGGAAGCCACTCAGAATTGAAGAGGATGCACTTCGCTGCAAAGGTAGATGGAAGTTTGCTAATATGTTAGGTAACAGCCAATCGTGCTTTCATGTCAAGAAATATACAAAAAGGGCAGTCCTATCAGAAGCCAGCTTTATGAAGGGTTATAGAAGTTGATTGTAAGTGCTGACAGAAGGTGTTTAAAAGTTTCGTACTATTTGTTTTCAAGACATACGTATTTTTATGACTTCCAGAAAACGAATGGAATATTCTGAACGCTGGTGTGCTGTGGGGTGCATTGAAGCAGAACAGTCGATCACACATGTTGCTCTTTTCTTCGGCGTTCATCATTCTGTAATTTCACGTTTTTGAAAACAATTCCAAACCACACAGACAGTGGTCCGAAGGTCCGAAGGCCCGTAAACAGTCACCCAAGGGTTACAACCCCCGCGGAAGATTGATATATTGCTATTGTAGCCAAGCGGAATCGCAGAGTAACCTCCACGCGTGTGACATCTATGGTTACAGTGTCCATTGGTAAGGCTATATCTGCAGCTACTGTACGCCGAAGATTACATATGAAT
The DNA here is from genome assembly GCA_019973955.1 of Trichonephila inaurata madagascariensis. NCBI lineage: Eukaryota > Metazoa > Arthropoda > Arachnida > Araneae > Nephilidae > Trichonephila > Trichonephila inaurata. The sequence continues at coordinate 146,429 of BMAV01013353.1, forward strand.
GGACTGTATGCCCGGGTACCTCGAGTTTGTGTTACTCTATCCGTCCAATCAAGAGGGACACGATTCAAGTGGTGTCAAGAACATGGCAGTTGGGCTGTGTCTGACTGGGGCAATGTCATGTTTACTGATCAGTCAAGATTTGCTCTGGAGCCAGATGGCAAGCGTATAAGAATATGGTGTAAACAAGGAACACACAATCAGCCCCAAAACATCACCGAACATCACGCATTCCGAGGTGGAAGCATTATGGTGTGGTCAGGAATTTCATTAGGATACAGCACCAACCTGCTCATCTTAAAACGGGGTTCTGTGACGGCTGTCCGGTATCGAGATGAAGTCCTAGAACCCATTGTGAGATTATACGCTTCAGCAGTTGGCCCTACTTTTGTTTAAATGGACGATAACGCACGTCCCCATAGAGCTGACATCGTCAGTGACTACCTAGAGAGTGAAGGGATTGCGCTATAGAGTTACCAGCATATTTGAACAACCTTAATCCCATTGAAATCTTTGGGAAGCTCTCGACCGCTCAGTATCTTCACGTTTCCCACCTCCAGCCACTCTTATTGAGCTGGAAACTGCTCTACAAGAAGAATGGCGATTGCTTAATTCTGCGGTGGTTGACCACCTAATTGAAAGCAGGATCAGAAGGTGTAAGCTTTGCATACAGGTGAGGGGGATCAGATATCCTATGGTCAGAAGGTGTAAGCTTGCATACAGGTGAGGGGGATCACATATCCTATTTATGTCCTGGTTTTCAATTTATGCTGTTTATTTTCACTTTATACATAATTCTGTTTAAGTCTCCAGTATGACATTATCTGATAACTTACAAAAACTTAATATTGTTTTCATTTCTGTATACATTTATTAATTGTGTTATATGTATAAATATATATGCTATTTTACTGCCAAATTTTGTGTCAATCAAAGTAGCATTTGTTGATTTTTTTGCATTTTACATCTTCGTGCATAACTTTCGGAAGTTAGTGTATCTTTGTATACGTACAAACTAAATTTAGAAAAGTGAATAAAGTAATATTAAAGCACAAAAAGCCATTTATCAAGTACAGATTGTTTTCAGGTTGTTTTATGCAAATGGGGGATTTTCTTTCTACAGTGTGTTTCCACAAATTTTAAGAATTTCAGATTCAACATTTTGAACACATTTGTGAAACCTTTTATTTTCTATATATGCCATCTTAAATTTTACTGCGATGCCTTTCGAACAAATGGGTTTCTTTCAACAATTCAGATTTGACCTTTACGTTGCTCAGAATTCGAGTAATTTTAGGATAAGGTTTTTTGAATTTTTCTTACACAAAAATTCAGCTAATAATTGCTTTTTTATACAATTCTATATACCACCATATCTTTCCTTCGAGATAGTGCAATCATGATCTACAAAATATGTTAAAAGGAATTTTTTTTTATCAGAAAGATAATTTATACAGCTCTCCAAATATGTCCTTTTATCCGAGTCTTGTTTAAAATAATTCCGTGTTACCTTCTGCATTTAAGTATTTTTAACTAATTATATTTACGCAAGTCATCGTTTGCATTTAAATTAATATTTTTAACAAATGCAACACTTAAGCCTCAAAATTGCAAACTTATGGTCCTTAAGAATTAGAAAGAAATCAACATTTCTTTTCTGCATTTTCATGCGTAATACGGTGAAAGATTTAGAACTAGAAATGTAAGAAGTAGATGTTCGAAAACTCCTACATTAATTGACAGAGATTGAAAAAATTGAAAGGATATCATGAGAGGATTGCTTAGAATATTTATTACTGTTAAATTTAAAGTAAGCCATTAAGCTATTCAAATGTATTTCATTTGGAATTCAAACATAGTTTTAAAATGATCCATAGGATAACAAGATGTTTTTCAGTTTACTTCCTCTTAAAATTAAGTGTAAAACAGTTCTTCTCATAGAGTTTATGTACTGGCAACCCAATATTCAATCTTAATTTTCATCGCCCCCTCCATACTATAACAATGTATTGACTTCAATAATACTATACTTTGAAACTTATGTGACAATACGATTTTACCCTCTTAAGTGTCACTGACGTATATATACGTCTCGCACAGTAAAACGTTATCCTGGACATATATATACGTCGTTCCAAAGTACGATCTTTTCTGTTCACTGCTATCCATAAATTATTCCGATGGCTTTGGAATGCAATAAAATGACCTTGTTTATAAAGGATTTACTTATTTCAGAGGATTTGCAAATATTTATTCCCCCTTCCACCCAATACATCACATATGCGCGCCTACGTGGAAGACGGTGGCATTGGAGAGTGCATTGCGTAACTTTTTATCGTCAGTTAAGGGATTCATTATAAACCGTACAAATAATAAAGATAAGTGTTGAATTTTTGTATACAGTTTTATGTTTGACAAGCCTATGTGGTCACTAGTAATTATTAATGCTGTTCAAAAGTTGGCAGTATTAAATTAATTATAAAATACACATTTTGCAGTATTGATACATTTATAAGTATGGTATATCAGTGTAAATGTGTATTTTATTTTTTATTACGTCAGAACGTTTTTTTTTTTTTTTTTTTGCTTACTTTCAGAAAACTAATATTTTTTGAATAACATTTTGTTTTTGACTTTTCAACATGCTTGCACCCCAGTCATAGACCCCCTCACAGGGGGGACATTCAAACCCCTTTAGCCTGTGTAAAATCTAAATGTCTAAGCATTTTCTCGAACATTCAGTTTATTATTATTATTTTTTTAATTTTAATGTAGTAAATAATACCTATTTTTTTTTGTAATGTACAATTACATTTTAATGATTTCGCTTTTGCATAATTTTCTTTTTTAAATATTTTGATAAAGTATTAATGTTAGCCAGCAAATGAAAATATAAGAGATTTCAAAAACTAATTCATAATTTGATCAAACAATACCCATACATTTTAGTTTTACTTACAGTATATCATGTGATAAGGACATTATTTTTTAATCCTAAATTTTTTTCTATGGTTCAAAATATCAAAACATTCAAAAAGTTTTATTTTAAAAAGTTAACAAAATAAACTACTTTAAATAAAAAATCGTTTTAGAAACAAGTAATGCGATGAAATTATTGTTTAGGATCAATGTTAATTATAAAATAATATAAATTATTTTATTCCAGCATATGTATAAAAATTTACATACCAAGAACTCCAAGTCTGAAATTTATAGTCACTACAATGACGTTTCCATAGCTGATAGAACTCGACCATCATAAGGATTTCCTGCATTCCATTCATAAGATTCCCCATGGATAAATACCATCACTGGCAGTCTGTGAGATTGGCGTCCAACTGAAAAGAAATATGAATATATTGTACAATAGTGATTTCAACTTGTAATATCAAAATATAAGTTTGTATGTAATACGTTTGAAGTGGAAATTTTTTAAAAATGTGTTGTATTAAAATTTCAGAAGAAAGTAAAATGCTTATTTATTTAATTTATATGTAATAAACAAAACTAATCATAGTCTATACTGTTGATAAATAACATATGACAGATATGCATGAATTCCAAATATCACAAAATATAAATAACTAAAAATCTTTAAGTTTTTAGTTGTATTCTAAAAAGATTACAATATATGATTTTGTGTTGTGAAACATAACATAATTAAATAATTTTTGTGCTGGTACTTGTTACGACTTTCAATATTTTCCCTAACAATTCACAACCATGGCAATATCACAACATGCACTTTGAGATAATACACCATAGATTTAGAATAATAAAATGATTCTGACCATACTTGAGACAGAAATTTGTCTGTATGTGTTTCTTAATATTTTAAATTATTTATCAAATTTTTCGTTAGAAGGTCTATATTTGTGAAAACTTTTTATGAATGAATTTTTTATCATTTTCAATCATTTGATTTTTAACGAAACACATATTACTGATTTTTCAGTTTCCAATCTTTTACAGAAAAGAATATCCAAGTTTTTTTATTTGTTTATTGAGTAAATCTAGTAATTATAAAAAAAAATTAAAAAAAAATATATATACATGTCGTTCTTGAAATAATGGAATTCATTCAGATTTAAATTATTTGTATAACATATTTTTGCATCATGTTTGGTAAATACCATTTTGTAAAAGTTAAAAAATAATTTTCGATTGTGTTTTTAGGTATATATTTACGTTAACTCATTCGGTAGTTTTAGAGTTTTTTTTCATGGGTTGATAAAGTTGAAGCATTTTTGAAGTTATACTTCTTTTGGGGAGTTAGATAAATAGGATGAGGGTAAATTTTTACAATGCGCGCACACCCCGTCACGGATGTGACGCAAAACCATCACGGATGTGAAACTGCTTTGTCCAGAATATACAGAACGGCACAAATCATTCCCGCCTTCAAAATTCTCAGAAAAATATTTCTCTTCACTTCCCTGAAGAAGGGGGCACCCAGGTTTGAACCGGGGATTTCTCGATCTCCAGTCGAATACTCTACTACTGAGCTATACCCCCGCGTCAGCGAACTTTAGCTTTGCGTTCGGTAGGAACGAATACGAAAATGCTTTGTCTAGAAATATACAGAACGGGACAGATCATTCCCGGCTTCGACCCCCTCCCCATATTATTGGTCCTATTGTCCCTGTGCGGGGGTGTTTAAATTTATTTAAATCGTGATTATCTCAGGTTTGGCTGTTCCGATTGACTGAAGGTTAGTATCGTTCAACTCTGCTCGTGACCGCCTTTCATCCTTGGCCCAGCTTGCCCTGCTAAAGATTTTAATCTTGATACGCCAAAGAAATTAACTTCTTACGTGCGTACATAAGTACACACACACTTTTTTTTTTTAATCGCAGTGATTATTTTTAATCAATCAATGAAGTCCATTTTATTTTGCTAATATATACATATAATAAATATGCAAATACATCAGTAATGGTATGTATATTAATTTAAGAAATATTGTAAAAATAAACGAACTAGAGGATGATAAAAAATACAACGAATTTCAGTATTCTTAACTACCATAAAACCTGGCTATAACACACACCTTTATTTCAAGTTGCAATTTCGAATTTTTAGGTATATTCACCGTATAACTCGTACCCTCTTTCTTACGAATATACTTGAAATGTACGTGAGAAATAATTTTATCCTTTGAAGTCATTTATTTGAGGTATTATTCCAAGACTTAAAAAAGTATACTTCTAGAATTAGAGCCCTTTAAGTTCATATAGAATTAGAGCCCTTTAAGTTCATAAGGATTATTATTTCTTTTAAATACTATAATGTAAGAGTCTACTTTTTTTCTATGCTCATCTCTTTATTTTTGTTTTATTTTTAAAGTTCTCATTTTTATACCCGGAGTATAACGAGTACCTGTAAATTTTGATGTTATATTTTGTGTTAAAAGTGCGTGTTATAGACAGATTTTACGAGTTTCTGTCTGTGTTCCATGCAAAATTTTATTTTTCTTTCATATTTGAAAGAGGAAATATTACAAATTATTGGAGCTAGAGTTTGCATAATAATATTTAAATTGTAATTAATTAAATCGGATTTGTTACCAAAAAAAAGAGTTTTTTTTTTAAAAAAAAAGCTTATTTCACAGAACAGCTAGTTATAAAAATAATATTATTTCGTAAAAACTATAATATTAAATTAAATTATTACAAAAAAAAGAAAAAAAAAAAATCATTGTTTTTATTTTGGCTCCATTGATTAAAAACGAAGACAAATATATATAGCAGTTAAAAACAAAAAATTTAAATAGCAACCAAGTATAAAATTTATGTTACTTTATACATATTTTTCATGCCAAACTTTTGCTTTACAGTTCATTTATTTTCCCGACTTATTAAATATGTAATAAAATATCTCGTATAAAATGTTAGAAAACTGATATAGCTACATATATTTATTTCCTCACAACAAGATATAATATTATACATTTAATTATTTCCCGCAAATACTTAATTCTTTTTATCAGACATCTAATTTGAGAAAAAAAATAATTTCAGAAATTGCAAAAAGTATTAATTCGAAAAGTAGGAAAACTTGTCATAAAGGAAATTTATTTATTTCGCTTTCCTCTCATTGGGATAAAAATAAGGCTAATATACATTTTTGTTTCATCTTTTTTTTCCTAAATAGACTAAAAACCAACGTCTTTTTCCCATAATTCACTCCTAAAATGTACTCAACCCCTTTCAGAAGTTAACGATTTAACTTGTCTCAATTTATGAGTCCTAATAAATAAGGAATAACGTCGTTCTAAAGTTTAACGGGTCCTGAAATTTCCCTCCTCTGAACAGTGACCATGAGCAAGAGGCTCAAAAAGTAAAGACTTTTAGAGGCAAAAAAGTGTTAAAAGTAGTAATTTCTGGCCTTCATAGAAAGGATTCTCGACTTTTCCCCACTTTTTAATGTCGTAATAAAATATTCCATTCATGGAATTTTCTTCTCAGGTTTCGTTGGCTGGATTAAAAAAAAAACATATATATTTCATTGCTAACTTATAACTCATATCTCACTAATATTCTCAAAAATGGTTGTAAAAATACTATTTGAGATATGATTCATGTAGTGTAATGAATATTAATGGAGGATTCTCAGCATAAATAAAAAATGCTACTTTTAATTTTCCTCACCAGACATATCTAATATTATATTAATTGTAAATATATATAAATCTTTAAAAGAAGAATTACATACATTTGAAATTTGAAGTAGTTTGTTTACGCTAATTTAGAATAGTTTTCTTTATGTTATCAGTATTGTGATAATAAATTTCTATTGATATGTTAACTCAAAAACTTTAAAGGGAATATAATTATTTGGGGCATCTTAACTTTTTAGATAGAACTCCACATCGAAATTCAGTACTTATATTTTAATATATATATATATATATATATATATATATATAGAAGAGGTACTAGAACCTACAGTGCTAAAGCTATATATATATAACCCCACTTTTATATAAATTATTTTATATATTAGCTGTTTTAAGTCAGTAATGTTTATAATACTGCAGCATCCATTTTATAACTTTTAATCTCGGTTACTCATCTTCATTGTGTGATTTTCCTACTGTCTATGTGTTTTTCGAATGTGATTGTTGGATGTTATCTCTTGTTTGTAGAGAATAAGTCTCTCTCTCTCTCTCTATATATATATATATATATATATATATGTTACCGGCAAAGTATGAAATCCGGCATTCTATAAAATGCCTAAAACTAGCCGGCAATGTATGAAATGATTCTTATTTCACACTTTGCCCAGGCATTCTATAGAATGCCTAATGAGAAACCGGCAAAATATGAAATACATCTCCGATTCGTTTCGAATATTGTGCGCGAGACTTTTAACGCTTACTTCAGGCTCAGAATTTCTCAGTTGCACATCGTGGTTTGTTCGGGAGTGTCAAAATATTCAATTTTACTTAAACTTATTCAGCAAAAAATTGTTGTTTTAATAAGTATTAAATGATATTTTATGTAATTATTTTGTATTTTATAAAGTAAAAAAAAATTAAATTAATTTATTACTTAAATTATTTATTAGTAAAATTATTTAAAATTATTATTAAAAATATTTAAAATAAATATTAATTCGAATTATTATTAATTAAAAGTTATTAATTAATTGCTATTTATTATATTAAATTAATTAATTATTATTAAGGATTATTATTAATAAGAAGTATAAATTTAATATTAATAAAAATAATTAATACCTAAAACTTATTTATTAATTACTATTCATTATAATTAATAAATTTATTGTTATTAAGAATTATTATTAATAAGAAATATAAATTTATAATTAAAATTATTATTAATTTATTATTAAAATTATTATTAATTTATTATTAAAATTATTATTAATTTATTATTAAAAAATTTTTATTAATTTATTATTAAAATTATTAATTTATTATTAAAAAATTTTTATTAAATTTTTATTAATTATAATTATTATTAAATTTATTATTAAATTTATTATTAATTTATTATTAAAATTTTTATTAATTTATTAATTAAATTATTATTCATTTATTATTAAAATTATTATTCAATTTATTATTCAAATTATTATTCATTTATTATTACAATTATTGTTCACTTTTAATAAAATTATTATTAAGTTTTCTTAAAATTATTAGTAATTTATTATTAAAATTATTATTAATTTATTATTAAAATTATTATTAATTTATTATTAAAATTATTACTTTATTATTAAAATTATTATTAATTTTTATTAAAATTAATTAAATAAATTTATTAAAATTATTTAAATAAACTTATTAAAATTATTAATTTATTATTAAGATTATTATTTATTATTGAAATTATTATTAATGTTTATTACAATTAGTTAAATTTATTTATTAAGATTATTTAAAGAAACATTAAAATTATTTTAATAAATTTATTAGACTTAAATAAATTTATTTGAAAAGGACTTCTTAAATATTTTATAAAATTATAAAATAATTAAATTAATATATATAAAAAGCATTATTTTTTATTATTATAAAATTAATTTATTTTAATAATACATTTTATAAATTATTTTATGTTATATATAATGTTTTATTTATAGGATATTGTATTTCACATTATAAAACTATTTGTAACTAATTTTTATATAAAATATCATTTAATATTTATTATATATTTTATTATAAATATTGTTTATTAAAATAAAATAAATTTATAAAATTTAATATAAATATTTATATAAATAATTACAGTATTTTTTTTTACTTTATAAAATACAAAATAATTACATAAAATATCATTTAATATTTAAGGTACCTTTACGTATTTTGAATATTTTTTTTAATGGCACTCTCATTGTTTTGTCAGAATAACATTTGTATTATTTAGAAATGACCGTCATCGATATAGTAACCTTATTATGACCTTATTTCATACTTGCCTAAACAGCTTTAGTCATTCTATACAATGCCTAGGCAAAGTATAAAAAATAATTCTCTTATTTTATACTTTGCCTGAAAATGTCCGGCATTCTATAGAATGCAGGCATTTCATACTTTGCCGGTAACATATATATATATTAGAACTGTATTAATTGTGAAAATTTGATTATAATTGCTGTATTTCTTAAATAAAACCGAAAAAATCATTTCCCTGCAAAACAAATATGACAGGGGAAGTAAGTGAAGCAAACAAAAATTGAAAAAAAAAGGCAAATAAAAAAAATATGATTACGATTACCAAAACAAAGAATTGAAGTTTATTAGTTTATTTGAAACATGTTTATTAACTTTTATTAGTTTATATTCCATTACTAGTGTAGGAACATGGGGAACCTTCATCAACCCGTAGCAATGGGCTATCCGCGAAGTCTGTTCTCTCCGACTTGGTTTTTTTTATTCCGGTAAAAATGGCACTTTGAGCTAGAGAAACTCCACCCCGAAAATGAGCAACACACTACTAAACATCATATAAATAGTCATTGAGACAGATAATAGTAGTGTTTATTAACTTTTATTAGTTTACATTTCATTACTAATGTAGGAACATGGGCAATCTTAATCAACCCGTAACAATGGGCTATCCACGAGGACTATTCTCTCCGACTTGGTTTTTTTTTCATTCGGTCAAACTGGCACTTTGAGCTAGAGAAACTATACCCCGAAAATGAACATCACACTACTAAGCATCATATAAATAGTCATTGAGACAGATAATAGTGTGGAAAACAGATAATAGACAGATAAGTGGAAAATATAGCCATACTAGGGAGTTCCTGAATTATAGTCGCTTATTCCAGAATTATAATGCTATTATGTAACTGCAGAAATGTGAATCTGGATATTCTACAAATGTGAATAAAATTTATATCCAAAGAATGACGAATAACATTTATTCATTAAAAAAAATGTTCCTAACGTAAGAAATACATATTGTTGAATTAAAAAAAGAATTCGTTGTAACAGTTTGAAACGTGAAATATTTCACTAAGAAAATTAAAATAGAATCATTCATGTTTTAAAAAAGAAAGATTTTAGGGGAATGTTTCATAAAAAAATCCGCTTATACATTTTTAAAAATATGTTTTAAATAACCTATTAAAATGAATGATGGATATGAAAAAAAGAAACGAGTCTTACAGTAGTCGCATATGATGTGTAACATCTGACATGTTATGGTGGTAAGTACGCAATATTAGCTTTTTTCCTGAAAAAAAATATGAATCGGGTATGATTGGAAATAATTTTCTATCGAATAATTATATCTTTAATGAAAATTGTATTTAATTAACAAAAGGAGTAATGGAATACTTTATCAAAAATAATTATTCTTGTTCAATTTGGGGAAGAGCGGAAACAATAGACTAAAATATGACACATATACTTGTGATTTCAAAGTATTTAAAAACCGTTGAAAAACAGCGTCAATAACAATTCCACTTTTAGCAGTCGAAACATTCTAATTTGTCTTCATTTCGAGCTTGAGTTCATCATTCATAAAAGCTGTGAGCGGCTCAGCTATTGGCAAACGAAGTTAAAAATTGAAATCACCACCTCAAAAAACAGGAAAACGAGTGATAATTTTTTTAAAGAGCAGAACCACCTTCGTTATGTGGTAAAAGTACAAAATGCGGAAATCATTAATTTTTTTTTAAACCCTTTGATTCGAAGAAATGTATACGACCACCGAAATCACTGTTTGTCCATTTTCAAATAACATTCTGCCGTTTTATGTCCCCAATATCTGACTAAGTTTGAGTCAACGCTCGAGTGCTTCATTCCAGAGTTAAAACCCAAGCGGGTAGGGGGAAAAAAACCACGCCCCTCATTGGTCAAACGGGTGCGCTTTTACGTCACATTCTGTTACACAATCCGTCCCTTTTAACGAAATCCCTCCCAGCTAATATCCAGCAACCGAGTGGAAAGATGTTAACACATCAAAAATATTTTTAAAAAAATGAAATTGGAAAAATTTTGGGGTCACCAGATGTATCACCTTTTTGCTTAAATTACAACACTAAAAATTTTCTAACAACTGAAATTAAATTAGAGAATTAAAAATTAATGCTTAGAAAAAAGAAAGAAAAATCTTAGAGTAAGAGAAAATTCCGTTCTTGATGTAAAAGTATCCAAGTAAAAGTGAAGTATGAAAATCATTTTGTGAAAGACAAGTATGAAAATATTTTTTTACTACCATTAACGCAGAATAAAGTATAAAAATAAATATTTCAAGTAACAAAATTTTTTCGTAAATTATCTGAATATAAAAAAACAATACGAGAGAGAGGGAAAAAACAAATATATTAGGGGGAAATTATTTTCTTGGAAAACTTTATTTCTTGACTGTCCTCAGGCATTTAACCTTACTTAGATGTTTATCTTGATATTAAAGATCAAAATTTCAATGAAGAGTAAAATAATTCCATTTTTCTGTTCTTCAACAAATAGATTTTAAAACTAACGTTACTGCCGTTTTTCTTTCGTAATTCTTTCTTTAATTTTTAAGACATTCTAACAGCAGAAGTACTAAAACATATTTATGAATTATAAATATCTATGTATTTTAAAATATTTATCACTCAAAGTTACTTATATACCTATGCCCAATCAGATCAATAAAACATTTCAGATTGTATTTTTTTTTCCTTTAAAAAGTTAATAAAATTACATCAAGAAATTATAATAGTTATTGAAAATTTAATAACTTATTAAATCAATTAAATGGGAGTCATTGATGAAAGATATTTGAAAGGTATTGAAAAAAAATATGAAAGAAATTTCAAATTGGCTTTACGCCATGGATCAATGAATGAGATGTGTTTTTCAGCTTTTATACTTTTAAAAAAATAAAATTTAGAAAATACGTCAAAGAAAACGGCTGTTTATGTGAAAATTACATTTCAGATACAAAGTTTCGTCTATAAAATGAAATAAACCAGAGACATTTGACGCTGTTCTGTGAAATATATACGTGACCGAAATAATATTTAGCTGATCTATACAAACAGCAATTTGATTCATACTCGGGATCTTTCTGAAAATTTCTGAATGAGCATAAAACCGAATAAAACCGTTTTGCCTAAATCTTTTTTATTAAAAAAGGGAAAAAATTTTTCTCTGAAAAATATATAAAATCTCTTAAAAAACCTAACACATCATTATTATTTATCTGTCTTCCTTCATCTTTTAAATCATAGGGGGTTTTTAAAAAGTTTAAATAATTTTTTTGTCAAACCTTTATTTTTTTAACAAGAACATCTGGGTTTTTTTATCGGATAATTCAACATTTAATGAAGGGAAATTATTTTTTTTCTCAAATTTAATTTTTTGGGGTGGGTATTTATCTTAAAAATAAGCTAATAAAAAATTATACTTGAATATTTGAAAATAGGAAAAAATAATAATATCTTTAAATAAATTTTGGGGGTTCATAATTTTTAATATAGTGAATCTAATAAAAAAAAATTTTTTTAATAACAACATTTATTACAAGATTTCCTTTGCATAAATGTCATTAATTCGAAAATTTCATTTGTTGCATTAAATATTTTTACCCCCCAAAAAAAATTTTCTTTTCAAATTTTTAAATTTTTAAAAATTTAAAAAATTTATTTAATTTATTTTTGAATTTCTTTTTTGCTTATTTAAAAACTAAAATGTATGATTATTTATCAAAACTTTTCTTGTTCATTTATAAGGTTTATTTAGGGGAACTAAAGTAAGTATAAGTAGCTATTTACTAAAATAAAGCAAATTTACATCTCAGTAATTTGTTACTTTTATTTACACAGTTGATTATAAACCTCACACACATCTACACACAAGAATTCTGAATATATCTATTATTCTATATATAAAGTATTTTATATAGATTGCATATTTATATATATATATTCATCAAAATATTCTCGTTACACAAGAATTATAAATATCATCACATTAAATAATCACATATTAAGAATGAAAAAGTCCCCCTTATTTAAAAGAAATGTTACACCTTTTTCTCAATTTTTTGCATTTTCTCTTAACTAGTATACATTCTTTTATTCCTCTCTACACTAAAGAATTTTTTTTCCTAACTGCATTGGTGGTGATTATGTAAAATATATCAAACATATTTGATACCTAATTTAAAAATATTGTCAAATATAATGCTAAGCTGTTAAGCAGATCTTGCTTAAATCTGTTATTAATATTTTTCATTTCTCATTTTTTTATTTGATTTTAGCTCGGTTTCAAGTTGAATATTTGAATCAGGGATTTTTACATGAAACATGAAATTGGATCTAATTCTTAAAAAATGTATGCCATGAATATTTTAAAAAAATAAACTGGAAAAAAGTACAAAGAGATTTAGCATGAATAACTAGCAAATAACTGTTTCTTTTCTTTCTCTCTTTAATAAATCTCTTTGCATAATCGATTAAAAAATATATATATATATACACACACATTTTAAAGACAAAACCACAATTCAAAATTACAAAAAAAAAATAAATAAAAAATAATTATTAATGCAACCTATGGTGCTTAGTAATCAAAAATGGACAAAAACAAGAAAATGAAGTATCGTATAGGAATATATATATTAATTATAACAAATTCTACATCTTTTCTGTAAACTATAATAATCAAATAATTATGTTCCCAAGATGATGCTTTTTTTTGTTTTGCTTTAAAATTTGACTTGCTCCCAAAACTATTTGGCTATGCAAAATGATCAATACCATATATCAACATTAAAAAATCTTTTAAATTTTGGGTTTTTTTATTATCAATTATTTAAAATTTTTAATTTTTATTGTATAATATGAAAAAGAAATTTGTTATTTTTTTAAAAACATTTTATTTTTAAAACGTATTTAATAAATAAATATTTAAAAATTAAATCTTATTAAAATTATTAAAAAATAAAATATAAAAAAAAAAGAATTTGTTTTAAAAAAATTTAAAATTATCTTTTTGTAAATCTTTTTAACAGACAAAAATTTTAAAAACTACATAATTTTATATAATTTAAAAATTTTAAAAAATTGTGAAATCAGATGTAATGGAAAAATTATAATTTAAATTTATTTGAAACTGTTTTAAATTTTTTTAACATTTTTAAAAAAGAAATATAAATTATTTTGGCAGTTTGAAATTTAAAAATTCTTTTTCCAAAGCCAAAAAATTGTTTATTTAAAATTAAAAGCTGCGTTATATTTTCAACATGTTGTTCTGTTTATAAGATTTTTACTGAAAATTGAGGGCAGGGTATTTATTTTGTCTCATAATAATATTAGATAATTATTTAAATTCAAAACAGAAAATATTTACTATTACTAATTTAAAACATGTTAATTAGAAAATATATGATTCTCATTCGTATTAGTTTCACATCTGCAAAACGATTCAAACCCCTCTAATGTATCTTAATGGTAATTCTAATTTGAACATCAATTTACTTGCATAGCTTGGACGTTCCTTCTTTACCACAATATATTTACATCTTATTTAAATATACTTACGCATAAGTGCAATCAAACACTTAAAGACTATTAGACGAATTTAAAGTAAGAAATCTCAGAAAAGCCATAGAAGCATTAGAAAATCCTATCGACACGTCCGAAGCCATCAGCCAAACACATCATGCACAAGAAGAATCTTCGAGGAGACTGGCCTCACTGCAATTTTCTGAGCTCTTCACATTCATTAGTATTCTCAGCTCGTTAACAGGCTTTTAAGCCTTTGGACTCGAAGAGTTGGGTTCCAATCGTTTGAGGAATTAATGCCTTTTGCATCTTAACTCGATAATCTTTAATGGACTTTCTCTATCTTCAATCAGATGGTAGGTCCAAGCATGATATCCTCTCATTTATCAAATGTCCGGCTGCTTAAAAGTTGGTTTTCTTAAACCTTGCTTTAGATAACCTTATCGGAGGTGCCGTCGATGAGCTTAATGAGGAAAGACATTTTAATAAATGTGTATGTGCACTCTTTTCGAGTCGTTTAATGATAACTGTTAAAAGTTTGTCGTGTTTTATTTAGTTATATCCTTCCACTGACGTAATTCAGAATGATGGAATTGAAGTGTAAATTGCTGTGTCAAAGCGAAGGGACATAAAATGGATCAACGTCTGTTCATAGTAAATGCTAAATGAACAGATGAATATATCATTCATATTTTAAGAATATATCAAATTTAATGGTAAGGTGTTACTTTGAAAATAAAATAAAATTGAGAAACAGATGGTCTAGTTAATGAATAAATAAATTAAAGTATCCCACTACAACAAATAGCTTTTTTTAAAAAGAAAAATGGAGATATGGAGATTTCTTTTGGGGGCGGGGAGGGAGTTAAGATTTATTTCGTACATTTTAAGGAAAAAATCATAAATTTAAGAAGAGAAAAAGAAATTATTGCTACTAAAATGGAAAAAAAAATGGGACAAATTTACAAAATATTACATGAACGACACTTCTGTACAAGAAATTTATACACAAATTCTCAATTTTTCAATTTTAATGTGTTACTTTGCCATTTATTTTTGAAAGGACCATCAGGATAAGAGATATTTTGATTTAAAAAAAAAACTAGAACACTTTATCTTTGTTAAAATATGAAATTGCTTAAAAAAACAGTGATTATATTCACATAAGGGACTGTAAATTTTATAAAACAGTAATTGATAAATCCAGAGGTTAAATCACTTATACTTTTATACAGAGCATACACAGAAAATTTCAATTAATTATTTTCAAAACGTTTTGAACAATTGCTTATGCACTTTCGAAAAAAAAACACATTTCGAGTAAATGTAATTTTAAAGTTTGACATCTTGTTTAAAGGTATGTCGTCTGCATTTACGAAAACACTTGTAGTTTTTGTTCTAGTGAATGGAAAAAAACAAGTTTGAAATTTCTATAAAGCTAATAATATGACCGACAAATTAAAATCATAAAAAAAAATGTCAATTTTTGGAAAAGAATACTGATTTTAGGGTAGTTGGATGCCCTAAATCCTTTAATTTTTATCAAAGCATTTTTCAAATACAGCAAAATTATTTATGTACTAACCATTACTCACCTATTTCGATCAGTTTTTCATGATTTTCCAAGACTACGTACTATTTTCAAAGTTATTGTTACTTTTTACTTCCAGTATTAAGCTTTCAACAAAAAAAATCACCTACTGAGTTAAAAATGACAGGACTTGAATTTAATTGTATTTATCGCTTATGTCTCGATGCACCCCCTTCCCGTGGAATCGATTCCCCCCAAAATACTTTTTAGCGGATCGCTACCCAATAAACGAAACACACCTACCGAATTTTAAGTCTGTAGGTCTAATATTTCCGAAGATCTAGTGAAGATCAGTAAGTGTGCGAATGAGCGTAAGAAAGAGTTTTTCAAACTGTGGGGCACGCCCCCCTTGAGGGGCGCGAACAAGGGGGGCGCGAACATGTTGAAAAGTTGAAAACTAAAGATTATTCAAAACATTATTAATTTACTGAAAGTAAGCAAACAAAATACTTTCGACATAATAATACACATTTATATACAATGATATAATACACTTATACAAGTACCTGTACTGTACAATGTATTTTATTATTAATTTAACAATACTAAGTTAAAATTAAGCTTGATAAATTACCAAGGTTGCGGGCTTGTATTAACACTTATCGGTTGTACGGTTTTAGCGGTCTTTAACTTCCCGTTTAAAAAGGTTCGCGTAGGTTTGGTCCCATGCCAGGTTTACCACGTAGATGCGCGTATTTTGATGTTTTTTTTTTGGGGAAAAGGAATAAATAAGCAAAATCCTCTGATATGTAAATCCTTTGCAAAGACTGTCAAGGTCCTTTTATTGTGTTCCAAAGCTTTAGGAATAATTTTATGGATAGCAGTGCACAGAAAAGATCATACTTCGGAAAGACGTATATATACGTCCAGAGGATTAATGCTTTGACGGAGCGAGACGCTTATATACGTCGGTGGCACATCAGAAGTTAAAGTCGTACTGTAGCTTTAGTGTAAGTATAGTATTATTGAATTCAATGCAATTTTATTGTAACGAAGGGGGCGCGATGAAAATGATGATTGAATATTGGGTCGCGAGTATTGAAAGTTGGAGAAGCACTGGCGTAAGATAATCATTAATATACATAGATAAATTAACTTCAATTACCCTGTCAGATAAGGTACATATTTGTAATAGATATTGTCTTCAAATATGACCTTTTGAACTATCTCGATACGATTTGCAGTAAATTATTACCCTTCATAAGTACGCGTTTCATTAATTTATTACTTTTTAAGAAAACATATTTTCCAATTTTTTAAAATTTTATTTTATAACTCTCTTTATGAAACTTCTATAGAAACATTAAAAATGATTTTTTCGAACGTAAAATTACATCTTAATACAAAATAGTACTTAAAAAATATTTTTTTTTCAAATGGAAAAATCGCAAATTACAGTTTATCCGTCAATTTTTTTTTCGCACTGAACAAAAACTATGTATAGTTTATTAAATGTTAATTAATACAATTAAATATAAGAGAAATATTTTTCTGGCATTTCACTTAATACTGATAAAAATTGGAAAAATTAAAACATGTTAAAGAATTCTATATTATAATATCCTAGATTTATATCTCGTTAGTTCTCTTTAAAGAAAAGACTTATATTTTTTTAAGTAAAAACATTAATTAAAATTATTCCATCAAAGCATTTAGAATACTAGACTAACTAAAAAAATAATATAGTTTTTTTCAAATTTTTATTTTTAAAGGTTTTTATACACTTTTATTTAATTTACAATTGTCTAATATTCTTTGAAAATACCAGTTATGTTTTTTGTTATAAATTTAATTGTAACGCATGACAAAATATTAAGGCAATTATCTATTTTGAAAAAAGGATATCCGAGTGAAAAAATTGAAAGCATTTAAGCAAACAAATCATTCCTAATGGGTTTCTCATTAAAAGGATTAATTCCCCCAACAAAAATGGAACAAAAATATTATTACATCGAAAGCGCTTTTGAAATATATTTTAAGTAAATTAACGGTGTCCAATAATTTTTGAATATCCAGATTCAATTGCAATAAAATGTAAATAAAGTGCTTCTGCGTTTACAGAAATAATTTATTTGTGTTTCAAAACATACATTATTTGCACCTTTCAAAGATACTGTTTTATATATACCTAGATTTCTATAAAAATTAGAACGAATTAATTCAATAACGGATGTTTTTTAATATTATGAATATAAAAATCTACTACAACAAATGCTGATATAAAAACAAGTATTATAGCTTCTTGCTTTATACATCACAAAATAAAATATTTTTACAATTATATATAACAATTTTTCTGTTGCTTCATTTTAACTATACAACTATATATATATAATATATATATATATATATATATATATATATATATATATATATATATATATATATATATATATATATATATATATTATATATATATATATATATATAAATATATATATATATATATATATATATATATATATATATATATATATATTATATAATTATATATATTGTGTGGGGAGGTGCATGTGGGGTTGTGTATTTATACAGGGTGTTCGGGCTTAAAGTATCCCAAAGTTATGGTATTATGGAAGTACCCATCTGAATGTAATAAGCTGTCCATCCGTGCCTTGAAACCCCTCCAAAATCCTTTAGGTCTAGTCTGATCAGGCAATTACAGACTATAAACTTGGTACACTTTCATTAGTAAAGATGTGGACGCTACAGCAAAAGATGCATAGCGTACTTAGGTTAACGGAATTTAAATCAGTCTCGCGTGTACAGCGACGTGTTCGAACAGAATGGAATGTCAATCCCCCGACATCAAAATCCATCCAGCAATGGGAAAGAACTTGAAAAGAGACGTTAACTTTGGTACCTCAAACTGATAAGTATCTTTAATTTTTCGTCTTAGAAAACACTGTTGGTCATGTGCGTGATTCCTTTTGTAGTTCTGATAAGTGTATTAGGCAAGCCAATAACGACATTCCATTCTGTTCGAACACGTCACTGTACACGCGTGGCGGATTTAAATTCAGTTAATCAAAGTACGCACTACATCTGTGGCTGTGTGATATCTATATAAACCAGTACTAAACATAACGCGAAGACGATCGTTTTGGCGTGATCGTTAAATACTCGTTTTCGGAACAGAAGGTACTGAAATAGAATCTACTTTCCTTCACATCTTTTCTCATGATGTCAGTATAATCAGTTTATCATCTGCAATTGCCGAATAATGCGCGCACCTGAGGCCGATAGGACTAGACCCAAAAAATCTCGGAGTTGTTTCCAATCCACGAATGAACATTTTATTACATCATGATGGGTATTTCCGTAATAACAAGCCATATTTTTTAAGTACTTTAAGCCCAGACACCCTGTATATATATTGCTCACAGTTTCTATGTTCAATTTTTTTTCCTTTAAAATTTTATCCCATAATTGTGGGTATATAGTATCTTATTAATAAAGCATTTGGTTTTTTTCTATTAAGAATAATCTATAGTTTGACAATTAAATTCTCCATAAACTACTTTCTCCTCTTAGAACAGTAATATAAGCAAGCATTGGGAAGGTTGGCGCCTTAAGACAACGTTTAAGAAATTATGTTTGTGAAATTTTGTGCTATTTTATATAAAATGGATATATATTGTAATCAACAAATGTCTATTTTTTATTAATTAAAAAAAAAAGGAAAACTTCTAACATTAAAATTACTTCAATATCCTCATTTCATACTAAATTATTTATACTGTTATAAATCAAATCATACATATGAAACCAATTTAAAACAACGAGTTAATCACTTAGTTCCGTAAAATTTTACAAGCCTTCTAAATTTTGATTTTTTCTCTTTCCTGTGACTGCACATACTTTCTTCCCTTAAAAGTGCATTTAGATAAGACAGAAATATAATACTGAAAAAAAAAATTATTAATCTTCAAGACTTTGGAAAAAAAAAATCTTCCCTGTAGTCTTCAACTAAAAATTTCTTTCCATAATTACATTAACAAAAACCAGTACTTTAAACTTTCGAAAATATGCGTGTAAAATGACTTCTTAGACCGTGACAGGTTGCCTCGTGTAACAAATATCAATTTCACACTCAAGTAATATCACTACTTTTTCCATTTTTTTTCCCCTTGACAATTTCCTAAGCTCTTAAAATGAAGCTCAAGCTGCGTGAAATTAATTACACAAGAATTTAATTTCTTATCCAAAACGCTTTGGCACTTAACGTTTATGACAGAAATACCTCATGTAAAGCAGGAAGAAACCAGCTATTACATAAAATAGAAGAAATTTTTCTTCCTTTCACCCTCGTGTTGGCGATGACACATAATTTACAGCTTCAAAAGAAATATAGCTCTCTGTTTTGATGTTCTTTTCCATTTTTTCAGATATTTAAAAGGGGAATTTTTCCACTTTTTTAATTAATAAAACCCCAACATTTTTCGCATATGTAAAAAAATTATTTCTCATCTCTCCCCACTAAAAAATTATTTTTTATATTCTGAATCATTGTTAAATGCATTTTGCAGTTCTCCTGCAAAAATTAAAAATATGAAATAAGGACTGGTTTTATTTATAATTATTAAAGCATTTCATTATGAGGTAAAAAAAGGACATGTGACATTTTTTTTTTTAAAAAAACAGTGCAAGTGAATCTTAAATGGAAATACTTTTTTGTACAGGTTAGTGTCTAGAAAAAATTTGAATGCCTTCAGTACAGTATTCAAAAACTGTGTGCCTGTTTCAGAAAAAAATATCATGTGTCATAAAATTTCATTTAATAGCAATGGAAAAAAATTTAAAAAAAGGGGAAAACTTAATTTAATTTTTTTAAATATTTAATGAGTAGTGAAATTCAACGTCCAATTTTCAGCTACCGGGGCTTTTTTGGGGACGGACCCACCAATTTTAACCCTGGGCAAGTGACGTAGATGACACCTGAGCTTTTTCACCCCCCCCCCTCCCCCTAACCCACCACACCACACCCAAAAGGGGAATTTTTCTTAAAAATTTAACGTGCATTGCTGCCCTACATGGCTTAATATTTAATGAATTTAAACTAATTGATTTTAACAACGATTTAGTGCTTTTAAGCAAAGGAAAAATTAAAAAAATAAAAATTATAAATAAATATTTAATGAATTTAAACTAATTGATTTTAACAACGATTTATTGTTTTTAAGTGAAGGAAAATTTTCTTTTAATGTATCCGAACACGTTGAAAATGACCAAATTCGGTCAAGACAGATATTTTTTTTTATTTATTTGAATATATAGAGCTATCTTTTGGCTTTAAGAAACATGCTTTGATTTGTTTCTATGCTACCTACAGGTCAAGTTACAATCACTTTCATAAAGTTAGAAAAACCGGAAGTGGGCCTTTTAATCTAACAGAAGTGGGCCTTTGAATTACTCAAGATATATCACGGTGATCCTGATAACTCAAAATATTACGAATGTATTTCTATAAAACATTTTGAACCTAATATTTATGTTATTTTCCAAAGAATGTACTAAAATATTTCTTAGTGTACGAATACTTTTTAAGTTATGGCTGATTATTTAAATAATGGTCTCATAAAGAATGTAACATTTCTTATAATGTTTACTCAATCAGCTGTAAAATTTTAAACTTTTAATAAAACATAAAACATATCAGTACATTTTCTAAATAAATGCATCTAATTTTTTTTTTTAGTAATATTTTTACATGTGTATGTTTATTACTTTTTTCTATAAATGCTTTGAAGTTTTTCAAAAATATTGCTAAAATTTCACTTATAATTAGGATTGTTTTTAAATCCAGGTAATTTATTTTAAATACTGTTAGTTAAATAGTAGTATTTATTGGTATTGAGTCATAAAAAAAGATTTGTGATGCTTAAATATGTTATTTTGTTAAAAAGTGCTCCGAACGTGTTTGGATACCTTAACTAAATTACAAATATTTAATACCCCTTAAATTACTATGCAGTATATTTCCTATAATTTTTTCAATTTATTTATTAGCAATAAAACAGAAATTGTATTGCAAACAGTTTTTAAATAGCTCTGAATTTTTTCAATATATTAACAAATTTAGATTGGGGTTTTTTTTTTTTCCTTTTTTTATACTTAATTTTCCCTTTTTTTTGGTTTAATGAACAATAGAGTCTTAAGGTATGGCTCATTTGGCCCGGGCCTAAACAGAGGAAAAAAAATTTTCTCTTCCGTTTTTAAATTTAATATGAAATGATTAAAATTTTTTAATCGTCAAATGTAATTTTCAGATATATTCTCTAAAAACTGGAAATTTGGAACTATAAACCGACTGTCAACAGTGGCAAAACTGCATTCTGATATTATGCTCTATCCCCTGGCTTTGATCTTTTAACCAAAGACTGCCTTTGTTAAAAAGGGAGCACTATTTACTTTTGCAAGCTTTTATTTAGTTTTACCGTCCCCTTTTTCTGTGGTCTGTAATCAAATCTGGGTTAAATTTGATCCACTTTCTTTTAGATTGAGCTTGAAATTTTGTTACACGTTTGTTTAGATAAAATGCATGTTTTGACATTTTAAGATATCAACAATTAGTTAAAAGATATTAATTAAAGTTAATTTTTTGGAGGGGAAACTTGGGAGAATCTTTTTAGCTGATGTATTCAACCGATTGAGCCAAAACTCGTATACATTGCTTAGTTTGATGACAATGCATGTTTTAATTCATTTATATTCTGATAACCGAATTAGTTAAAATGATATTAATTAAAAACCCTTACCCCTCCATAGCCTTTTTATTCTGCCTCTAGTATACTGATTGAGTTTATAAAAGTTCCTGGATTTTAGAACTTTTTAAAAACTCCATCTTATTCTTTCTATCAAACTGAGACAAAAATAATTATATAATCAAAAAGATCATTTATTTCGCCACGATACGGTGTAATTTTTTACAAAAAATTGTGATATTTTCTATTTCTTACGAATTTTTCTAAAATGAGTCAAAATGGATGCCTTTGCATGAAAATGATTTCTAAATCGTTCCGTAGAATTTTTTTTTTTCGTGTTAATGAACCGATATTCTGCTCTAAAAAGTTCAGGCTTTTCTCTCTTTTAGAATCAGTCATTAAAATGATTTTTTAAATTTTTTTTTACCATTTTTCAAAAATATACTCAAATTTTTAATAAAACATTAAAAAAAATCGTCATTTTTGAAGATAATCGCACGAAATATTTTTTTTCGTTTTAGAATAGTATTATCCAAATTCTGCAACATGATTTAAAAAATTGGTTTAAAATTACGGATTTTAAAAGATTTTACGTTGGCAAACGACCTTGCAACAATGATGCGTTGAATGAGATGAATAGACTGAAAAACCTGTCCAGCGATAACTAAAAAGTTAAAAATAAATTAAAAGTAAAAAAAAACTTTTAAAAAAATAAGCTTTATTTGAAATGTCCTAGAAAGAATAAAATAAACTTCTCTTTTAAAACTTTTTTTGTTATCAACTTATAAAACCATTACACTATTTATGATATAAAAGCTGTCATGAGATTTAATTTACGTAGATAAAATGTACAAATTAAATAACTGACTCTTGATTATCTAATTTTAAAATTTTCAAACTAAGTATAAATACGAGTACTTAAATCTCGCGACAAGCTTTTATATCATAAATTGTGTAATGACATTATAAGTTGATAGCAAAAATGTTGTAAAAGAAAAGTTTATTTTATTCTTTTTAAAGCATTTAAATAAAAGCTTGTTTTTTAAAAAAAATTTTTACTTTAATTTATTGTTAAAAGGTAGCAATCGGTCTATTTCTTTCTGTCTAGGATTGTGAGTCATTCAAATTTATTTTTTATGGATTACCGTTAGTACGATTATTTGAAACATAATATACATTGTCTAATTAAAAGGATTGTAAGTGGATACCATTTTTGCATAAAGGATGAATTCCTCAGGAAATCTTAAGACGTAAATGTTCACAATAACTAATGGATGCATTGGCGAAATATTTTCAATTTTTGGACATTGTATTTCAATCCTTTACATAATATCAATACTATTTTTTTCTCAGTAAAAGTTTATAAACATGAACATAATATTTCTGATGCATAAGACGTATTTTTATAACTAAGACTTGATTACGAAAATGAAAGAAACTATTTTTAAAAAGAAATTAGGTTTAGTATTCTTATACAGTTCAATAACCTTTCTCCTTAAGGGTATTTGTACATTTTACAAACTATAAAATCACTCTTTTAAATTGCTATAACAAATTGTAATGAAATGAACATGAATTGGACAATATCTAATACCTGTTTATTTTAATTGACATTCGCTATTGTTTTTCCATATGCGAATATCATTTTTTCCCTTTCTAGTAGTTATCGACTTAAAAATACGGAAAATAATCACAAATTAAACTTCATATTATTTCACTCTTATAAAGCAAAATCCCTAAATAAATATTTATTACTTTTTAAAAGTCAAAAGTAGTGCATGCATTGTAGTTCATGGTATTGATAAGAAATATAAGTGAACAAATATTTTACTAAACAAATTTATTAAGCAGGCCCAGCATTATCAAAAGTATAAATTTTTATTTTATAGCATTTACTTTACCATAATCAATATGGTCACGAAAATTTCATCTTAGCTATAAATTAAAAATTTCATTTATAATTATACCAGTAACATGTTTTAATAAACCTTAAGGGGACGGTGGAACCATTAAGACTAATTTCTTAAATTGTTATATTAATTAGCTGAAAATGGAATCAATTCAGTAAATGATTATTATATTTCTTAATTTAAATATATATTTAAAAAAAACTATTATAAACTGATTTTTTTTTAAAAAAATTAAATTTTTAAATTTGTTTTTAAAAATGTTCCTTGCGCATTAGTTTTTAAGATACGTACATAATTTTTGTTTTATACGTAGATGAACTACTACAAAAAAATCTATGCATGGATTTTAAATTCAAAATAAAATTTGATGAAGAGAAGATACATTTTCTTTATTAGATGAAATATTTCACCAATTATCAAACATTCAAGGCTTCAAAACAACACAAAATATGATCCGTTAAATACTTTAGAAAACTAATGCACAAATTTATGAATTATATCATCTTTCATAACTTGTAAAAATTTCAAAGAGATATGACATAATTTGAAACGCAAAGAGCATTTTAAGTAACAATGAAAAAGAAAAATTTACAAACTAAGAAAAGTGCATTTTAAATATTTATTTGAGTAAAATAAAAAAAATAATTCAGTAATTATAAATTAAAAAGATAAAAATCTTTTGACAGAATTATTGTATGAATTATAAAGAATATTATTAGTATAAAAAGTCAAATCGCAATTTTGACCAAAATTTAACATTTTGAAGGTCCATCATCCCTTTAAATAAGCAAATCATAAATTGTGTTTATATATTTACACACGTGAGAAGTAAAGAATATATTTTCCCAACTTGAAGTGATTTAAATTAATCTCTTCACACTTATTGAGAAAATATTCATAAATGAAAAGTAGCGACGCATTTTCTATATGAAATTCTGCAAATTGAAGTACAGTACTTTTGGACACAGTAAACTAGGATACACTATTTAGAAACTTTCTCTGGAAGAATGTAATTTATGGATTGTAAGAGAGCAGATGGAAAATCTAATATAAAGGCTGGACAAATGAAATTAATGAGAAATATTCCAAGCTTTTCGAAATACAATTTCAAAGCAGCATTCATGAACTTCCTATTTGGCGCCACTAATTAAGATTTCCAAAACTTTGGTTAGCACTGTTCTCGCCTGGAGTTGATTAGCATCATAACAAATTATCTCGTTCTTTCATTAAACACGATCTATCCATTCACTTTTGCTGTTTCATATGCAAATTATTCATTTTATGCCTTCTGTGCTGTTATATTGGGAATTCTGATTTTCTTGATAGTTTCTCTCTAATTATTTCATTTACATATCGTAATACGCACTGTAATGTTTCTTACATTGAAGAAATGATAAGACTATTTTCTTATTTATTTCTCGAAATGTGTTTTAGTAAATTTCATTTGCTTTATTAAATAAATATATGTATGTAACTCAGTAAACAAAACAGAACCATGATTATATTAAGTCCCCAGACTAATTCAAATATGTATTATATTTTGAATCATCTTCTTTAGGTTTATGATCTAATGCTTGTTCTTGAATATTTCTTAAATAAAATTCGGGATACTAGTTTTGTTTCCCTTTTTGAATTTAATTTATACGGTAAAATAATTTTTTTCCCAATAACGCTCATTATGAAAAACAATTTTTGCCAAAATATCAAATTCAAAAAAAAAATAAATAAATAAATAAATTAAAATAAAATAAATCATAAATCTTTTCAAATTTCTAAATTTTACACCAATTAAAAAAATTTGCATACATGATAATAGTAATAAATCTGCAGAAATTTTGATAACTGCATTTATTTTTTACAAAAAAATTGAAATATTTTATTTTAATAAAAAAGTTACTTTAACTTGTTTATTGTTTTGATGTCTTATCAAAAAAGTTTCTTAATAAAATGCACTATCTTTTAAAATTTCGCCGTCATGTTTTAAATTTAGTTGGTATACAACAAACAGTTATTTAAAAATTGTAAGTTTTTCATAAACTAAAATTCAATCATTTTCTTTTTTAAAAAAATTATAAAATATGTATTTCAAATTAAATATTATACTACAGTATTTAAAGAGTTCAAACCTTTGTAAAAACGTACTTAAACTTTTTGATAACAACATTTTAAATCCTGTTGTATTTTCTCATTATGTTATTAGTTGTTTTACAATATTTTTGGGGCAACACACGCGTTTCTAAAAAGCAAAGCGATATAACTATATATCCAGAACACATATTACACTTAAGAATTATTATTTTTTATTTCAGTAATGCCATCATTTAGGTAAGGCGTCCTTCAGCTGAAAAAGATTCAGAAAAAGTCCTCAAACCCCTTGAAATTTCTTTTAAGTAGGGAAATCTTTCTTGCATCGTCTTTTTACAAAAACAATGCACAGCGTGTATTGATGTGTGTACGTATGTGTGATTCACTTCCAGACGGACAAACTTACAGGAGGTACAAATAAGACTCGGAAATGCACAGGAAAGCGGGGCCAAATATCGCAATTACCAGTTGTGGTACAAATAATAAGAAAAAACAGCAAATGGGGGACAAAAAAACTTTTTTTTTAAAAAAAATTTTTTATAACAGGTGTTCGAAACTACAACCAGAGTTTCTTTGGCATGCCTGGCTGCTTGATGCGACGTCATTTAATAGCTATTCTCTGAACCTAAAAGACCCAAGCTCGATTTGACTTCCGTTCGCCTCATGGCTAATGTTATAAATCAACTATTAGATTCAAAGATTAAACAACTCAAATGTTAAAGGGTTTTAAATTTAAAAGACTTTAAAAAATTTAAAAATTTTTTTTCCAAAGTTAAATTTTACAATTAAAAAAAGAAACAAAAAACAACTCAGTTTTTGGTTTGTCCCAAAAGAGGGAAGCTCGGTGGTAGCGACATCTGGAGTCTCACGAAAGGGGGCCTCAGCAATTCTAAGTGGGATTCCTATTTACTACATATTATTCTTAGGGGATCTTATAAGTTTTAAAAGAAATGTCATCGAAATTGGCGAGCGTTTCATTAAATATTGAACCGGATCCCCCCTAAACCCCTATCTACTGCCCAAAGCTGGTCTACGAGGGGGTTTTCCCCCAATCACGCAAGTTTTTTATAAAATGTATGGGCCTACCGATCCGGGGGTGGGGCGCTTTTTTCAAAAGAATGCGACCAAACCCCGGTCAGAGGGGAAAAAATCTAAAAATTTTTAAAAAAGGGGAGGGCCGCCCAGCCTTTTTACCCAGATGGAATCCTTACTTTGGACGGAAAAGGCATGTCTGTTCCTTTAAATTTGTGCCCAAATTTCCACATGTTCTTCTGGCGTTGCGCTGTTCTATATGATGCTAGCATGACGAAGTTCCCCCCATTGGGGGTTTCCATTTTCCCCGTCACTTCAACGCAATTTCTGGAAAGCGGGGATGGTCGTGTTAGCTAAGTTCCCCGGCCCCCTATCAGCATGGGACTTCTTCCAAAGTCAAGAAAAAGTTTGGGTAAAAAGACACATGTTCCATAATTTGAAGTTCTTATCGCTCAATTTTTTCTATCTGCCGGAAGGATACATGATATGCAAAAATCCCCAAATGGAAAAAATAATTCCATACTTTCCTATGCCCGGGTCTGTCGGGGGGACTTTTGGTCACCCAAATGAACACCCACAGTAAAATTTTTTAAAAAAATATTTTCTGCCCCTTTGAAAATAAACCCAATTTTTTTTTCTCTGCTTCTTTTCACAATAGCTCGAAAACAACAGATTTGAAACCCTGCAAAAAGTGATTCGGGAGTCTTATCTGTACCCCCTTACACATACTGCAAGTTTATTGGTCGGGGGAAAAAAATCCCCCGGGATACGCGTGTTATTTTTTTTTTAAATTTTTAAAATTAAAATTTTTTTTTTTTGTTAGTCAAATTTTATTTAGAGATATACATTATAAAAAGTGCAAAATTTTTTTTTATCTAAATTCTGGCATGCATTTATTTGAATTTTTTTTGCAATTTTTTGTGCATTTTTTTTTCCAAATATTTTTTTTTTTTTATTGCAAATATTAAAATTTTTTTTTTTAAATTGTACTTAATTATATGAGAATCAAACTGAAACGTTATATAAAAAACGTATATATTTGATAACCCCTAAATTTTACGGTCCACGGAAATATCAAAGAAACTCTTAAATTTAAATTTTAAAAAAATTTTCATTTTTCAAAAAATGTAAAAAAATGTGGAAAAAAAATTTTATTTTAAAATCAAAATAAAAACAGAAATTTAAGATTTTTTGTTTTTTGTTTTTAAAAACTTTTTTTTTAATGATATAGGTAATTTAAAAAAGAAATTTATGAAATTTTTTTCCTGAAAGGTATGTAGCATGACTTTTTTTAAAAAAAATTATTTTCACTTTTAAAAAGGCATTATATGCAATTTGATATTTCTTTACTGGTTTAAACTTACCTAAAGCTTAGTGTAAATGAATGACTTCAAAAGAAACATATTCCCTTTTTTGTTGGACTAATTTTTTTTTTAAAAAAGGAAAATATTTTTTATATTTTCTTTTTTAATCGGTATTCAACCATTGTTGTTTTTAATTACTTCTTTTCCTCGCAGAAGAAAGTCTGATTTCACTGTCTCGTTTCCCAAAAATAGCAATTCTAATCTTCCACTGAAAAGAAAGTTTCATCAATTTCCAAGGAGTTTTTAATTTTGGGAAAATAAATTTAACCCCCAAGCCTTTTTTCTCGTTTAGTTTGTTATTTAAATTACAAATTTTAAAGGTCAAAAATATTTTTTTCGAACAATGTTCCATAAATTTTTTTATTTAAAAAGATATTTAAATTACCCCTTTTCAAAACAATCAACACACATGTTTTTTTACGAAAGTATACATTTCTACCCAAGTTCTATATTAAGAAAAGTAAACACATCATATTCAAAAAAGGAAAAGTGTTTAAAAATTTGGGTTAATAATCTCATATAAATTTTTTGTATATTTTTTTAAAAGGGGGTACCTACAATTTTTTGCATAATAATGGCAGTTTAATTCTTATATTTAAAAAGGAAAAAACTGAAATCGCAGAAAAAGGTATTTTTTGGACACGTTACTCCTACAACCTATCATGAGCAATTTTGTTCAAAATATGAAATTTTTTATTAAAAAAAAAATCTTCTATTACGTTTTGCTTTTTTTAAAATATATTTTTCATTTTAAATATAGTATTGGTAATGAAAAAAATTTAAAAATTTTAAAAGGATTCTCCCAAAATAATCTTTCCCAAATAAAGTTTCAATTCCCCCAAATTTGTATTTTAATAACTGTGTAATATTTTTTTTTTAAAAAAATTTTATTCTATCTTATAAGAAATATCCATTATATGGGTGTAATTTCTGTACATTAATGATTTTTAAATTTTAATTTCTTCCGTTAAATAATTAGATATTCAATATCTGCAATAAAATATAAATTTTCAATTGAAATTTATCAAGTGCATTCATTTAAAAAATCCAAAAAAAATAATATTTTAAAAGGAATTAAAGGTATTCATTATTGACTGGGAAAAAAATAAATTTTTTTCGCTTAAAGTATTTCACATCATAGAACAATCATTAATTTTTTTTTATTATTTTAAAAAAAATAAAAAAAAATGTTTTCCAAGGCATATAAACCCACACTTATTTTTCTCATTAAACGAAACACCTTTTATATCTTTACCAAAAAATTTTTTTCTTAAATTAAAACAAATAAAAAAAAAAGAAAAAAAATTTGACATTTCTAAATATTTTTTTTATCAGGTTTTTTACCCCCTCTCTTTTTTATAAATATTTAAAACATATTTATATAAACTTTTCCTTTAAAATATGAAAAAGGGGAAAAAATATCTCCAATGCCCGTGTTTTTCTTCTTTTTTAAAAGAAAAAAAAATTTTTTAGTTTCCCTACACTCATTTTCAGTAGTGGAAGATATCCATGTTTAAATATATGTTTGGCTGAAGTAAATAAACCAATTTAATTAACTCGAAATAATTAGAAATCATGATCTTTATTTTGTTTGGTTTTAAAAAAAATATCTGCATTTTTCTTTTAAAAAATCTTTTTTATTATTATTATCTTTTTAATGCATTGATATAAAGTATTAAATCGATTTGTTACCCATCGTAAAATTAGTTTTCTTCCTCATAAAAAATATTGCGATATTAACAATTTTCACTTTAATTTAAAAATTTTGGTTTTTTAAACACAACGGTTTACACATGTATTTAATTAAACAAACATTGGGTTGGGAAAATTTCCCGCTTTTTTTAAAGTAGTAAAAAACTTTTGCAAAAAAAATAATAAATATTTCTCGGGCAAATTGACGGGGTTAACTATCACCCTCATCATTCCTCCCAAAGACTTTTTTTCCCACCTAAGTTACTTTTTTTAAAGAGTTTCCCTTTCCAAACTTTTAAATGGGCCCCCTTTTCCAAATTTTAAGCTTCAGCGCCCCTTTTTTACTTTTTTTATTTAAAAAAATAAAACCTAACCCAAATTTTTTAAAAGTTTTTTTTTTTCCGTAAAAATAATCTTTAATAATTTTTATAAAAAAATTAACTTTACTTTTAAAAAAAAAAAATTTTTTAAAAAAGGTTTTTTTCCTAAATTTTTTAAATTAAAATATTTTTAAAATTTTATTTAAAACCCAAAATATTTTTTATCTTTATGGAAAAAATCAATTAAAAATTTTTAAAATTTTTTCCCAGGTTAAACCCACTCCTAAAATATTTTTTAAAATTTTCTTAATTTTTAGAAACCTTAATAAATAAATTTTTAAAACCTTAAAAAGGCTAAATTTTTAAAAATTATTTTTAAGCCCAAAAAATTTTGATTTTTTTTTAAATTTTAAAATTTAAAAAAATTTTTTAAATTTAAAATTTATTTTTAAGGAACTAAAAATTTCAAATTTTTCATTTTTTTGGTAATTAGTTTTCTTTTCATTTTTTAACCAAAATGGTTTTTTCCGAAAGCATTTAGTTGATTTAATTAAAACATTGGGGAGGGCCCAAAACATACTTTAATGAAAATTTCTAAAATTCTCCCTTAATGTTTTAAATTTTTTATTTATTACCTTTTTTAAAATTTAATTGTAATAAATAAAAAGTGGTTAAAAAAAAAATTTTTTTTTTTAAATCAAGGAGGGGGTTGACATTTTTTTAAAAAACGTTTAAAACAAGGTTGAAATAATTTTGGGAAAGGGTTAAAAACCTTTCTCTCCGGGTTAATGAAAAAAATTTATAGCAATCCAAAGCGAAATTAAACAATTTTTAATTAAAACACTCTTTTTAATTTCAAATATTTGAGAAAAACCTAAAGCTTTCTTTTACTATTTTCTTTTAAAAAAGCAAAAATTTTCCATATGGCCCACTTTGAGAAAAAAAATTTTTGGGGAACAAATTGAAAAATTAAAAAAAATTTAAATTTTAGGGTTTTTCCTTTTTTAAAAATTTGTCTAAATAATTTAAAAACCAAAAGTAAAATTTGAATCTAAAAAATGTGATTCAGAGGCGTGCAAAATTTTTAAATTTTTTACCTGATTTGGGGCCCAAAATTACCCCCAAATGATTAAAAAAAATTTTTTTAAAATCTGAATTCAATTCCGACAAAGATTTCGGATTTGTGCAAAGAACACCCCTTTTAAAAGGGCCCCAATTCCCATTATTTAAAAGTTCCAAATATTACGCATCGGTCGGCGTGTAAAAGTTTTCCCGTCCCGGGAAAAGATTCCCCATATAGGAGGATCACCCCAAAAGTTGCGAGAGCTCAAGCCCCCCATTGGTTAGGTTCTAGAAAGAGGGATGCCAGCTCAGGACTTGACCAGGGTTTAAAAAAAATTTGAGGTCTGTCATAAAAAAGACCTCGATAGCTAAACAATCAAAGTTAATATTCACTCGCTCATTACGCATCTTTACTTCCGTTTCGCCTATATCTTATGAATATACAAACCCTTCCTTTTTTATCAATATACATTGGTAATAAGGTGTAATTTTTTTTTTCCCTTTTCTATTAGCTCGCACTGTCATATATTTATTTATATATATATTTGTATATTTATTTATTTAGGTGGGAATTTTCAATCGTTTAAAAAAAAATTTTAAAAATTAAAAATTATAAATTTTATTCAGGATCATTCTGATGACAACAATAATTTTTAAATTTTTAAATTTAAAAAAAATTAATAGATTAAAATAATTATTTAAAGTATTAAAAAAAAACCCCTTTGGGGACTTAGCAATCATTTTGGGGCTTGTGTCAAAACTTGAAAATTTTTCAAGCGTTAAACCGCAGTTTGGGAAATTAAAAGGGCAATACCAATACGATACTTTTAATGATAATTAAAAAAAATACCCTTAACGTTGTGATTCTGTCCCATGTATATACATATTTATATTAATTGTAACTATTTAAAAAAAGAGCTAAAATAAAATTTTTTTGTTGTTTATCTAAGTAGGAATTGACTTAAAAAAATATTTTTTTTTATTACTTGTTGATAAGAAATTTAATTTTTTTTTGAAAACTAGTCTTTTTTTAAAAAAAAAGAATGCTTTTTTTATTTTTATACGATATTTTTGTTATTTACTGAGAAAATTTTAAAAAAACAAATTCAATTTCTCTAGAAATTTTTATGTTATCGTTTAAAGATATTTATGTAATTAAAAACGATTCTTTTTTAAACATTCTTGGGAAATTTTAAATTTAAAAGTTTTTCTGTTTTAGCAAAATTTTCCCCCTTTTATCTCCAGTTTATCATTAAATTTTAAAAGAAACCGAATATGAAGCTATTTGGTTTACTTTTATCCGTCCTTTTCATTTTCCGAAATTAAATTTAATGAATTGTAATAACATCTAATTACTAACAATTAACATTAATTACTAACAATTTCAAAAGGCAAAAGGATTATTTTTTGTTTTGAGTCAAAAATAATCAAATTATGTAATAATTAAGTTAAATGTATGTAATTCCCTGCTAACTGAATATTTCATTGAATTAAATTTCTCAGAAATTAATATTTTTCCATTAATATAATAAGTAGTTTGTTTACTATCTCTTTTTCTCTGCAAGAGATTATATAATATCGCTATAGCAAAATTTTATTTTAGAAACATCTCACATTTTTTTTATGATAACTTACTAGTTTTAACGGGTTATACATAATACAACTTGTGACTTTGCAAGTCTCATGACAGACAGTACTATCATATAAAATGCTTTATTATGATCGCACTAAGCAGACGAGACTTTTAACTTCAGAGATATGCTAATTAAATACTACATTAAAAAGAGTGACATTTCTTACAGATCTTTCATAAATTTATAATCATTTTTCTCACCACTAGAGCTTATATGAAAATTTGAAATTTGAACAATCTCATATCTGGCAATTATTTCTTTTAAGGCTATATTATCTCTTCTCCCTGATTATTTCTTATGAAAGATAAAATTCTGTACTTTTTTTTATTTTATTTTGCTTTCATTCATTTCAAAATATTAGATTTCTATCTGCACCTAAGTTTGTGAGAGGTAAAATAGAGAGTGTTTAAACAATATTTTTTTCTATCTTTTCTATCCATGGGAATTTTGAATCGTCGGATATGAGAAGAAAAAAAATAAACATTACTTGCATAAATTCAGATTTCATAGGATTCAGCTGCCAGAGATAAAATAAAATTAAATGGAATTTTTACGTTATAATCGATAGTTGAAAATTAAATAGTTCAGGATCATGCCACTAACAATGAATAACAAAAAAGTACCATAACTTGGATTCATGACAGCAATCGAAAAATCTTGCTTTCGAACAAAAGCCTTTCAAAATTGCCAAGCCTACCTAAGAAAACTAAAAATGTATATATTATTTATATAGAATAATTGTTGAAGAATAAAAATAATCATGTAGCTTGAGAATTCTTGTTTTACATGCTCCGATTGATAATAATAGCGTTAGTATGTTTTTTTTTTTTTTAATACAATTCATTG
>BMAV01013354.1:817-21851 GCA_019973955.1 Trichonephila inaurata madagascariensis
TTTAGTTATAATAATTTTAATAAATTGAAGTTTATTGACTATAAAATCTTCACATTAGTTTTAATTTAAAATTTAGTTGTTGTTTGAGTAACCAGAATAATATATATATATAACTGTGGTAAATTTTATGTTTGATGTCAATTTTCTCAGAACGTCATTTTTTCTCATTACGCGCATGATATTTTCAAAACCGTTCCATGGAAAATGATCAAATTTTTACTGGAGATTCTGACCATATCTGTACTTAAAATAACGAACCAGTTTGAATTTTTAATGAAAAAAATTTAAAATTACAAATAAAAAATAGCGAAATTTTTTTTAAAATTTTATAGTTAAAATTTAAATTGTTATAGTTTACTAAAAATTTTAAATCAGTGTTTCATGCTTCGTCATTTTAAAGATAACACAATTTCCAACACTGAGCAAAAATTTCATCAAAAAATATTGGTAACTTTTTTTATAAAGCTGCGCGTAATGCATATCACTTGCGAAAAGAAAACCAAAATTTCTTTTTGTAATTATCTAATTAAAAATTTATCCCAATTAAAAATGTGTTTGTTGGATATGTTTTAAGTAAAGTAATATCTATTTGTTTATTCCTCCAAAATTTACATTCCAGGAAACAATAATAAAAAAATTATAGAGCTTTAAAGAGCTCACTATTTTTAACCATTTTCGACTTTTTAAAAGGTATGTGACCCCTTAACTGTTGTTCTTTTAAAAACTTTTTCCCGAAGAAGAGGACTTGATTCATTCAAAT
This sequence comes from Trichonephila inaurata madagascariensis, assembly GCA_019973955.1. Taxonomy (NCBI): domain Eukaryota; kingdom Metazoa; phylum Arthropoda; class Arachnida; order Araneae; family Nephilidae; genus Trichonephila; species Trichonephila inaurata. Next base: position 1,578 of record BMAV01013354.1, read on the forward strand.
GAGTAGTTCTATTTAAGCATTGACTTTTAGATACGTGAAGTTAGTTGAGAACTTGTATAGAGTTAGTCGTCGAATAGGTTCTCAACGTGGGTGATAACGCTCCCTTGTGGGCTTTTGAGGATTTCAAGTGGGGGGGGGCAGTAAAAGACCCAGAGAAAATTAGGGGGCGTTGAGATGGCATGGAGGGGCTTCGGCAGATTAAACAAATACAGTCCAAAAAAGACTAAAACAAACACGCCGATTATCAACTAACAAAAGTAAACTTTGATACTGGTTACCTTATGTTGACTGTATGTATTTAAATGATTTCTATCACATGTACGAAAATTCACATATTTCGGTAGTTCGGGAAGTGGATGAAAAACTTAAAGATTGCTTTAAATTTAGACGTACATTAAAGTGAATGACATAGTAAATTTTATGTTCTGTATGTACGTGTTGTCTTTGTGAGCAATAGGAAAAATGTTTCGTCCACTTCATTTCATTACGTATATTATCCAAGAAATATAATTAAATATGTTAACCAGGAAATAACGTGTAATTCTTTAAAGGCTGAAACTGTCATTTTTTTATTTTGAAAGAAAAAGTTTATTGGGAATTATTTCATATCATCAAAACCTTCTTTCAAAAGCGTCTTTATAACAAGTAACTTTTACTCCACTCTTTTAAATAAAGAAGAAATTCAATAACGTTTCAATTCCAACAGCATCCTATCTAAAACTAAAATATGTAATATTACACATATTTAAATATATTTGTGGCAATAGAGTTATTTCAGATTCGCAAGTAAAAAAAATTGGGGCTTAAGAAAAAAAAATAAATTAAAATAAATACGTTATATTTGTAATAGAACATTATTTTAAAATTAATTCTTGTTTTCACCATGAATAATGTACGCTCTTATTTCTCCGGAGTGGGAGAGGGTGGTAGCAACCTATGCTCTAGAGCAGTGGTGCGCAAACCTTTTTCGAATGCGACCCCTTTTGTAGAGAGAAAATTTTTGGCGACCTCTAGAGATAAATGTTCACAAATACGATGTAAATAGGCGCATTTCTTTTGTTTTATCGAATAAAAAAATAATCATTTCTGACACATATTAATATTATTTATAATTTAAAGAAAATATTTTTTGTATAACATAAAAAAATCAGTAAATTGCCTTTTAATGAGATGTATGTGGCTCATTGATGTTCGGATGTACGTTGCTAATTGCAATTTGCATATCATCTTCAGGGTTCAAACGAGAGCGGTATTTAGTTTTTATTGAAACTAGTTTGCTAAATCCAGTTTCACATAAATACGTTGATGCAAATTGTATTAGTAATCTGATGGTATTCTTGCATAGAACGGGATATTGCTTTTCCACGTATAGCCAAAATTTTGGGTGAGGCCGAGTCTTAAATTGTGATTTCGAAGAGTATAATCACTAATCAAGTCTATCAATTGCTCTTTCTCACTAATTTGAAGAGTTGAACTGCATATGTCGTAGGAAAATGGATCACGAATCCAACCAAGATAGTTTTCAGGAAAATCCTCGAATCTTCTCGAAAAATTTTCGTTTAACTTTTCAATGTGATTGGAAATGATGTTTCTAAATGTAAATGTATCTATATTATTTTCCTTGATAAAATCGTTAAAGCAAGGGAACATGTCGGTGTTGTTTTTATTCAGTTCAGTTTGCCAGAGACTAAGCTTATTTTTAAAAGCTTGAATTTTACTGGCTGAAGTTATGATAGTTGAATTCTCACCCTGCAAGCTCAAATTTAAGTCGTTAAGTTTTTCGAAAATATCAACTAAATAGCTCAGCTTTCCTAGCCAAACTTCATTGATATAATAACTTGCCAATCTATGTTTGTTTTCGCTTAAAAACATGTACACTTCATTTCTCAAATCAAATATCCGTCGTAGTATTTTCACACGTGAGAGCCATCTGACTTCGGTGTGTAACAGTAATCTCTCATACGTTGAGCCCATCTCATTGCAAAGTATTAAAAAGAGACGGCTGTTAAGACTGTTGCATTTAATGTAGTTTATTGAACTAACAGCGTCTTGTTATATGTTGTGCAACTCTTCATCCATATCTTTTGCAACAAGAGCTTGCCGATGAATCATACAGTAATTAAATACCATATGAGGCGCCACTTTCTGGATTAAGCCTCTGAGCCCTTTGTTCGAACCTGTTAACGCTGCAGCACCATCAGTACAAACCGCAACACAGTTTGCATAGGTAAGGGTGCTTCAAAATATTCATATATTACTTGGAATATTTTTTTCACCAGTTGTTTTTCCTTCCAAACTTTTGCAACATAAAAACGTTTCTGTTATATCTTCATTAAAAATAAATCTAGCGTAAATAATTAGTTGTGACATTTTAGTAATATTGGTTGTCTTGTCCAGTTGTAAAGCATATACAGTTGAATTGTGTATGCGTTTTATGACTTCTGACTCGATATTTCGTGACATTTCGGAAATCCGCCGAAACACGGTATCTCTTGATAATGGTATTGTTTTAGTTCATTTCCATATTTATCGCCATGCATAATTGATGTCATCTTAAATGCTGCAGGAAGGATAAGGGATTCTCCAGTTATAGGGGGTTTCATTGTTTTTCCTATTAGATAAGAAACTTCTAAAGAAGCTCGTAATGCTTTCTGAGGTATTGTTGTAAATTTCTTTAGATTTGTGCACTTTGAATTTTCAGATTTTCAGCTCGTCTTTGAAAAAAAATCGGTATGTTTATTTTGAAGCTCTTTATGTTTAGTTTCCAGATGTCTTTTTAGTTTAGCTGGTTTCATGCTCTCATTTGCTAATTTTTCGTTGCAAATGACACATATCGGGCGTTCTTCATCATCAACAACACAAAATGTAAAACTATACTTAATAAATTCCTCATTGTATTTCCTTATTTATTTAGATGGGACATTTAGTTCAGAATTTCGAGACCCCCATCAGTATTTGTTCGTTTGCTAGCTGAAGATGTACCTGGTGTACGTTTTACCCATTTATCCATTATGAATATAGGGATTAAATTTTTTTAACTAAAACAAAAAATAAAAAAAATTTATCATTTTTTTTTCGAGAAATTCAATAAAATTAACAGAGATCTTTCTCTAATGATAGCACATACCTGATAACAAAGAGCAGCAAGCCCGATAAAAATATAAAAAATCATAATTACACAACGTCACATGATAAAACTCGAGGAGAAACTAAAACAATTGCAGGCCAACTGTTACATACTACAACTTTACATGGAAACGCGCAGTAAAACATTCAGTGATAACTTTTGGCCTTGGCTTGGTACGCATGTCTACAAGATGACTCCCACAGCCCTTGATTACCACTCCATCTCGTACAGTGCGCACCGTTCGACACAGTACGTACAACATCAATACGTCGGACAAATAGGCACTTTTTAGTAAAACTGGCCAATTACCGCGAAGAGGGCGTCATCTACCGGAGTGAAAAACTTGCGTCTTCACACTTTACATACATTACGCATTACGGTTAAAGAAAGAGCGAACAGCAGGAAATTGCAATTAAAAAGTAAGGGACGGTGTTTCACTCTTTATATGTAAACTGTATGGTATGCAGCATGCAGGCATAATGCATTTCATAAAAATTTGGCGACCCCCAAAAAACTTCTGGCGACCCCCACAGGGGTCGCGACCCCTAGTTTGCGCACCACTGCTCTACAGGATCAATTATTGCTAATTGGCATATAAGTTATAAGATAGAGTTGAACGATAACGACCAGAGGTCATACAACTAATAACATAATTACGGTGAATTAGACGTAGAAGTCCAAAGCATTCTAAGAATAAGTGAATTAGATTATACTCAAATATTAAGCATCCTTTTTGCCGTGTGATTGCTCCTATCATTAGTAGTGTTGTGCATTTCCTACCCTGAGTTGTTTGATTTACGTTAAGGAAATAATAAAGTGGAATTTGAATTAGTCATGGCTCATCTTTAATCGAAATCCCAAACACCAATAACCTTAACGAGGTTATTACACCGTGACTTGAAGAGAATTGAAATTTATTTTCTCTACTGATATTAAAAATTTAGGAAGTTCCAAAAGAGGTTCCTTTAAAGTTTTTTTAGGGGTAGGCGAGATGAAACTACCTTCACTTCCCTTTCTCTAAACGGCATTTACTTTAGTCAGTTCTGGATAATCATTAATTATTTTACTGGGAGAATTATGGCGTGTTCCATGAATCTGGCAGCTGGGGGTGTTGCAGTGCTCACGCATCACATGGTCTTCCTCGTCCGTGTAGGGTATGAGGGAGTTGACTGCATGCATTGCTCCGTGGTGTAAAAGGATTTACTTCCTGACGTCGACATTACACAGTTGTAGCCGATCACAAGGACTGAGATGAAGTGTAGTGGCTCGTGATGAGGGTATCGAGATCTATTGTGCATATTCCATGAGCATATTCTAGTTGGTGCTGTGGTCAATGTCATTAACCGGGGAATCGAGGCGTGTGATGAGAGAAGAGCTGTACGAATACGAAGTCTAAATTAGATTGCCGCCTTATTCTTTCAGCTCTGAAAAGAGCTATACGTACGATTGGTTCTGCTTCTAAGATAGACTGTTTGAGGAAAACAATAGTCAAATTTCAAAGCGTATAGAAGATGCGACTGAACTGTTCGATGTCTGCCGTCCTAACGTAGTGTCAGTGCGCTCGCTCTACCTTAGAGTCTTATTCACCCTAAAATCTCTATGCGGTAGTTCCCTCTAATTTTATTTATTATTCAATTAATTTTTAAGTTAAGCTTTTCGGACCTGACAATTCCCTCCCCCCCCTCCACTGAAGGCTGGCGCAGCCAGATAAACCAATCCTGACCGGAAAGTCCCCAAAGGATAAAAATAACATATTTCAATTATATAAAATTCCTCAAAATAAAAAATATATATATAACAATTATATAAAAAAGTGAGCTGGTAAATCCTGACATAAAGAGAATAGCAATAAAGCTAACAAAATATCAGAAATTGGGCATACAGTATCATATTAAATAAAAATTATTTTCTAAAAACAATATCACACACACACACATCTAATAACTTCACTATGAATGAAGTAATAATGAGGTTAAACCAGTGTTTCTCAAACTGTGGGGTGCACCTCCTTGGGGGGCGTAATAATTCTACAAGGGGGCGTGAACGTATTGAAAAGTCGAAAATAAAAGATTATTTAAAAAAAATTATTAATTTACTGAAAGTAAGCATGCAAAATGCATTCTGACATGATAAAAAATAAAATACACTTTTATATTGATATATAATACACATATAAATGTATCAGAACTCCACAATGTATTTTACAATTAATTTAACAATACTTAGTTAAGAACAACATTAATAATTACCTGTGACCACATGGGCTTGTCATATATAAAATTATATACAAAACTTAAGTCTTATTTTGATAATTTGTGCACAGTTTATAATTAATCCCTTAACTGCCGATTAAAAGTTACATCCTTCACTAACTCTGTCAAGGTCTCTTTATTGCATTCCAAAGCCTTCCGAATAATTTTATGGATAGCAGTGCAGATAAAATATCGTACTTTATAAAGACGTATATATACGCACGCCCAATGCAACTAATGCTTTGACTGAGAAAGACATTTATACACGCGGGTGGAACTTAAGAGGTTAAAGTCGTATTGTAGATTTAACGTCAAAGTTTTCATTTTTTTGTTATTTAAAATGAAGAAAATAATTAAGGTAAAAGGGTATACCTTGTCAATGGAAGACTGCCATGCATTGATTAAACCAAAGTCCATTAATGAAAAGCACTTTTGTGAACTTCTATAAATTTTTACTACTGCATACATAATAATATTACCACGGACATTTCACAATTATTACTGCAAAAACACTAGACAAATAACATTTCTATATATCTATATAAATTTTTAGAAGCTATCGCTAAGTATGTTTCTTCTACGCGTCCATTTTTATTCTGAATTAAATTAGTTCTTTTTCAAACGGTGGCTCCACTCTCGCTTTTAAAGAAGATGGGAGTTTGAGACAAAAGTATAGCATTATTGAATTCAATACATTGTTATTGTATGGAGGGGGGCGCGATGAAAATTATGATTGAATATTGGGTCACAAATATTGAAACTTTGAGAAGCACTGGATTAAACATGACAACATAAGATAAAGATAATTCACATTAAGCCAGTGTTTCTCAAACTGTGAGGCGTGCCCCCAGGGGATCGTGATAACCCTACAAGGGAGCGAGCGTATCGAAAATAAAAGATTGTTTAAAAAATTATCAATTTACTAAAAGGAAACAAAACAAAATGTATTCTGACATAATAAAAAAATACACATTTACTCTGATATAGTATACTTACAAATGTATCAGTACGGCACAATAAAATTGACACTAAGTATCAATACTAAGTAAAGAACAATTTTAATAACTATTAGTGATTTTTCAATGGGCTTAACATACACATAATTTAATAGTTATCTGGATAATTTGTACGGTTAAAAATTAGGGTCGTATTGTAGCTTTATAGCGTCAAAGTATTATACATTATTACTACATTCAACACATTGTTATTGTATGGGGAAGGGAGGTGCGATGAAAATTCTGATTGAAAACTAGGTCGTGAATATAGAAAGTTTGAGAAGCACTGCATTAAGCCTTAAAAATACAGAAGTGTTAAACAAAAGAACATGAGGTCAAGTTAATCCACACTAATTCTGTAACAATAGTTAACAATGTTTATAAAAAGATGTGATATGGCCTCTCTTTAGTGACCATATCTTTGATTGTCAGCGTGAATTGGAGGTGTGCGATTTTCAAAATGAATACACATTTTAAAATTCTTAATATGGCTTTATTAAGAATGTAACTTAAACTTCTAATAATTTAGATAAATTTATATAAGTGAGAATCTAATGAATCAAACACACAGCGATAGTTAAAGCGAATCACGTAATTTAGACCACTTTATCTAAATAATTATATTATCCACCTACTTTTAATTCTGATAATATTACGTCCTAATATCAAATAATCAGTCCTACCTTAATCCAAAATAAGATTCTATCACGGTACGAAACTTCTGGGCGCACATGCAATGGTATTCACCTTGTATCAATGGCTAAATATCTCGGTAACTTTATGATAGGCCGTCAATTCACACTTGTATCTCTTCCAAACATAACTTTCCCTAAATTGCCATTCTGCTTACTGAAACTTCTGTTCTTTTAAAAGCTATCTTATTTGCATTTCATAAGCGTATTTCACTTCTTGCATTTTGGTTGGAAAAGATTTGCCATTAATCTTGGCCGTCAAAGAACACAGAGGTTATGTTACAGAAAAGACGAGTGAGCCCGTCACAAAGAAATAAATGATTGAGGGTTACAAGTAGTTGAAAATATTATTAAATGTTTGAATAATGGTTAAATAAAGTAAAATAAGAAAAATTACACAACTATAACACAAAACCACCATAATAATTACAACATCAACATAAAATCAAAATATGCAAGGAGAAAAACAGAGATAGTAAATGTATTCCAGAAATTAAGTATAGATTTCGTCTCTCATGCTATGTTTCACACAATCCTTTTCTTTAAATGTCACATTTCAATAATTTTAATTTTTCTTTTTTCTTTTGAATTACTTTTCCAAACCACCTTATTTCAAAAATACAACTGCAATAAAATCATTAAGATATCGCATAATATTTTGCAACTTTTCAGAATACTACCTTTCTAAATTACCATAAATGCTCGCAATGAAATATCATAACATCATGTATCATGAATGAAAATTAAAACTAGATTTTCCAAAGTACAACCTATCAAATTTATAATGAATATCAACAATGAACTGTCACATCATTTATGTAATGCAAATCAAAGTTAACTAAGATGTTTAACTAACTCACAAAACAATGATTAAAAAATTCTGTACAACGTGTGTGTTCCTTGTTTTTGATTGTTTATTTATAACAGAAATGCTTTGCACAAGCTTACACCGAGGGGTAAAGGTACATGATATTCCGAATACTCATAGCAGTACGTTGAACAATTTTAGAAAATATTATCAATAAAAGTATTCACAACATTCCAGTTTTAAAAAATTGAACTCATCACTTTATTTTTCATATAATCCATAGTTAAATTATCATTTCATGAAAATAGTCTGCAACAATGTGTTCATTATCAATAAAGATATTGTCATGAAGATTCTTGGAGAAGAGCAGGAAGCAATACACAACGATTGAATAAAGCACAATGAGAATTTATTGAATGCAAGTGTGATCTACTTGATCAAACACCAGACGCGAACTTAACTCTAGCTCGAGGGCAGCAGCTTATATACGGTACAGTGGTGACATCTAGAAGTACTTAAACTAAGATAAATTTGCATACCTTGCAACTCTCTAAAATTCCAGAGAGTCAATTTAAATCAAATTAAAAAAGCCGGCGAGTAGCAATCGGTAGGTTTTGAACCTGAGACCAAGAGTTCCACTAGCAGCGGCTTTACCACTGAACCACTCGTTCGTTGAAATGTTTACGAAACGTGGCAATACAACATAAATTCAATTGATTCTTATATGTAAACAGTTATTAAGTTCAAATTTTAAAAGCAAGGCTTGTGTTTTTTTAACTATACCAATATACCCCCCCCCCAAATTCACAAAAGAAGTATTATGATAAATTTAAGTCTGAATTTAGCATAATTGGAAATTGGATTTTGGATGAAAAGGTCTTAATCTTGTAGAATGAGCTATATCTGTTAATTTTCTTGTATGTTGATTTGGTTTATCTATTTCATAAATAAAATTTTAAAGTTTGCTTACAATTTTAAAGGGACCATCGTATGGACTTTGTAATTTGTTTGAATTAGGGTATGAAACGTTTTGAGGTAGAATAAAATCCCCAATTTTAAAACAACATAATGTTTGTCATATCTTTGTTTATGGTATTTATCTTGTTCTGTTTACTGCTATTCGTCTAGCTTTTTGTATGGGTGGAAATTCAATTTTACTTGATTATGTCAGGGGGAGTCATATGGCAAAGTTTCAAGCGTTAAATATGTAGGTGGAGAACCAGTAACATCATGTGACGAGTTATTGTATTCATATTATTTTGTCCAAGGAATTTTTGTAGAGTATGAATTAACTTTACATCTTAAATTTGCCACTATGGTCTGATTAACTCTTCTTTCATGCTGTCCATTGTATTATGGTCAATGTGCAGAAGTTAGCAACTATCTAATATTATGATGTTTGAAAATTTCTTAGATTTAGGAGAGGTGTGAATGCAGTATTTCTATCACTTATTGAATTGAGAAAATTTGCTTTAAGCAGTTGGTTTAAGTTTCAGAAGTCACACTTTTAGATGAGAGTGTCCAAGTATATGCGGTAGCATGGTCCAGAAAAATATGAAGTTACTTCTTTTGTGAATTATGATAATTAAATCCTCCTACAGTGTGTCTAGTGACATTATTTCAAATAGTTCTTTTACCATAGGAACAGCTTCTAATTATCCATACTTTATTCATTTGACGTCTCACAGTATGATACCTCCCGGGCCGTGGGTATCAACTCCTCATCCACGCGACATAGATTTGTAGGGATAAAAGATTGACCACTCGAACCTTCCATAATATAAGGCTAGTTTATTATTATCTCAATTTATATTGAGCAATGCAACACAAGTCTTAGAGGAAAACGATCAGAAGTGATATGAAGTAATTAACAATTCTTAGCAAATAGCGCATTAAATCCTACTCACTATCTTCATGATAAATTAACCTTGGAATCTTTATCTATAGCCGATTCCTTAACTATCTAGAGTCCGCTCTATCATTAAAGTTTAATAATCTATCGCTTACCGATATTCCACGGCGATCAGCTACCAAGATTTATATCTTGTTCATATTAATATAATCCAACTTGATCCGGCTACTAGGCAATTTTCTGGCTTCTAATCGACTTCTATATGGCTTCTATAATACTCTCTAGCCTCCAGCTGACTTCTCTAAGACCTTCTTAAGACTTTTTCGTGAATGCTAAAGCTCCAATATATATAATCATTCCTAATCTGCATATCGCGCTTTCTTCTTGTTGGTTGGAATGAAATGCCATTCTGGCCCCAAAGATTCCCCAAGAGGATTTAGTGAAAGGCGCGATAAGGCCCCGTCACAACAACATCTAACAAAAATTGAAATCTATAATACAATGTTCTTCCAATAGAAAATTTGTGTAATTAGTTTTAACATCTTTTTCACACTTGTGTGACCAAACTATTCATGTGAAGTTGAAATTAACTTTTCACTCAAAGCGAATGCTTTACAACTTTAACTACAACTTTAATTGAATTCTTTTTCTTAACAGTTAACACATCATTATATTCTGCATATTTAGAATAATAAATGTTCCCTAAATTTTTATATTTAATAATTTCATCAGTATTTAAAAAATGACAAAGGGGTTTCCTCGACAACATTTCTCCTTCAGCATTTAATTTACCTTTTATATAAACTACTAGCTGACCCGGCCACGCGATGCTGTGGCTTTGTTTTAATACGTTGATTTAATAGTATTCTAAGACATTCAATGCAGTCAACTTAATCTTCGCTTACAATTTCGGAGAGTTTAATTTTAGCATAAAACAACATAATGATTTTAATTTATTTTAAATGTATAGTGCCTTCGCAGCATAGGGGTACTTTAAATAGCCGTCGAGCCGCAAGTCCTCTCGTGAGGTTGGTAGAAGGGGGAAAGAGGTGGGAGGCCCCTGATTACCCCCAGGGTGTTCTCCCTCTAAATTGGGGTGAAACCGAGCTAAATCGTTCTGTCACCTGTATGGTGCTCAAAGCTACGGCTAACGACAGGCGTCACTTTGCCATGATGAATTTCGTGGGCCTTGATTTGGCCTTTACCGATCAGGGGGCATTAGTAACAACAACAAAAATTTTGCATTTTATTCATCTCGTATTTGACTATAGTATAATGCATGAGTTACTTATGCAGTTGCTAAGTAACAACATAAGAAGATTTAATTTTATGAATGAGGTGACTAAGGATGATTTGTATCAATTTTTAGTGTTGCTGTTTTAAAACTGATTTTTTTTCCATAAATTTTTTGGAGTTTTTCTTTTTGTGCAATGTAAAATTTATTTCAAAATGAAACAAAAGTAAATTTTTTCAAAAGATGTCTCTAAGTTGTTTCGCTAAATCAAAGGCAGTTCATTTGTTTAAAAGTAGTGTGATTCTCTCCATCCTTTCGTTCTTTCTTCTTTCTAGAAGATGATTGTGTTTCAGATACCCCTGATCAATGCGGAGAAGATGAGAAATACTATAAGTGCTCTCCCAGTTGTGGAGGCACTTGCGACACTTATAGATTGCGCCCTGTCCTCGACTGCGCGTGTGTTCCTGGTTGCTGGTGCCACGAAGGCTACGTCAAGCAGAGGGACGGGAAGTGTGTCCTCGAGGCTGATTGCCCGGCAGACGAGACCACTCGAGGTGACCTCTCTTTATACCCTTTTTACAACCCTTAAAAACGTCTTGTTCACCCTGCACTTGGTTAAAAATACACTCTTAGATTACGAAAATATTGCAAGCTTTTATATCAGTGCTTCTCAAACTTTCAATACTGGTGACCCACTTTTCAATCATAATTTTTATTGCGCCCCCCTTATACAATAATAATGTATTGAATGCAATAATAATGCACTTTGACGCTAAAGCTACAAAACGATCTTAATTATAAACCGTACAAATTAATAAAATAAGTGTATTAAATTTTATATATGTTACTTTTAATTAATATATATTTTATTTTTTTCCCGAATATTTAAATTGGAACAGATTGTAAAATGCGGTGGCTGCTTTCAAGACAAAATATAAATTTCAGCCAAATATAGAAAATCTACTCAAAGTGTCAATTTCTAATCGTAAACTTTCCTTTGAAAAACTTTCCTCTGCAAGACAAGCCCATGGAGAAGTCGCTAAAACTTATTAAACTTGCTCTTAATTTAGTATTTATAAATTAGTTATAAAATACCTTGTGCAGCACTGATACATTAAAATTATACTGTCTGAAGTACCCGCCCTTCGAACGAGTTCATTTTTAAAAAAACTAAAACATTCTTGATAAAAAATAGCTGAATTGTCAGGAGAGTAAACCCAAATGCGCGACAATGTTTACGAAAATGTAAAATGATATTTTAAAATGAATGCTCATGTTATAATTAGTTTTAAGCGAACTGTGTAATTTTAAGCCTCACAGAATTAGCATTTAGAATTAATGTTAAACAATGAAAAATATTATAAAATTCCAATGAAGAATAATAGTGTTATTTTTAATATTTAAAGCGAGAAGACTTCAAAATGTTTTATCCCGGAAGCAGACACACAATCGATACTAGCGTTAATGATCACGCGGGGTGATTGAGTCACCCCAATCTTTTTTTTTTTTTATAATTATTTTATTGTACACGATGCAAATCGTGATTCCAGTGAATAATTTAACTAAGAGAAAGTAAACTTACCTACTTTCAAGAACTTTTCAATTTTTCAATGGTAACAAATAAACAGTTTTGCCAGAATTAACGATTTTGTGATATGTGTGTCCCACGCGACCACTCCCGGTTTAAAAGTCTTAACCAAGTAATCCTTCAAAGTGCTCTCCGTGGTTTTCCAAATATCAAAAAGCTCTTTTGCATGGAAAAAAGCGCAACACAGAAATAAATATACTTTACTTAAACTTCCCTACATGAGAAACAAACACATAAGAGAGGGGTCATAACTAACTGTACCAATACAAGGTCAAACAGATTATTAGCAAATAATATATCACAGCTATAATGTGCAGCATTTCAAAAATAATGACAGTGATGAATTTTTTATGTTCCTAAATTTTTTCGATTCTGGGTCTGGGATTTGTTTTTTCTCTGAAAGAGTAGTAAAAATCACTTATCATGAGATTACAGCAAATCAAATAAAAGTTTTTTTTATTTGGTTTTTTGGATCAAAAATAGCTAATTAGGTATTGAAGAAGTTTTTATTTTTGACAGAGATGACTTATATCGCCTATAAACTATATCAAAGTGCATTTTTTATTATGTCTGAACGTATTTTGTTTTAATTCACTCCAGAGTAAATTGATTATTTTTTAAATCTTTTATTTTCGATACGCTCGCGCCCCCCTCGTAAGGGCCCCACAGTTTGAGAAACACTGTTTTATATCGTTTTGCGCTTTGCATTAATTGTGCACGAGAAACTTCTTAACTCTTGAGGAAGAGTGGAAGCTTATCGCTTTATTTTAAAGCCAATTGTTTTGAATTATTTTAACCAGTTCCTACGAGTGATACGCTTGCTTGTGTTAGAAACGACGCTTTCTAATTGATTTTTGAAATAAATTATTGATTGTTCACATTCAATGTTTTATTCAAATTTACACATAACGAATTGACATGTAGAGCAATTTTCTAGAAATTCTGGTGTCTTTGTCACAATCTGTAGTTCAAAATTAATTAGTTATTTCATTTGGTATCGGAATAAAAAATGTGGTTTCTGAAAAGTAGAAAAAATACGAATATCAAAATAATTAAAATTCTTTTAATATCTTAGAAAAAGTTTTCCCAACATTTCACATTGAAAATCTTTTTGACATTTTCCTTGTCGTTAAAAGATTTTGGTTGTATTACTGTCGGTGCTTTTAATTCTCAATTACGTTAAATTCTTGTCTTTAATTTTAATTTAATTTAGCCCTCTTCAGCTATATAATAACCTAACACTGTTTTGAAAGTGCATTTTTAACTTTAAAAAATACTGCCTCTTAAAAGTACACAGATCAAGACATTCAATAACACAGGCTACCTTTGAAAATTAAATTCCGCTAAATGTTTGGATTTTTGCTGGCTGTGCTGCTACAGCTTCTCTCAGACGTGATAAAAGTGATCAAATAACTAAATTATTTTGTAGATCTAAAATGCTGCATCAATGATTCCAGCCCACATTTAGTTTATATTTTATTTTAGTACATTTTTATCAAAGTGTGTGTTAACTACAAAAGCTAAATTTTTTTGTCTTAAAATACATATTTTGTATCTTTTTCTTTTATGCCTTAATAATATAGTTTCTGTAATTTTCCTTACTCTGTCATAAAATTAAGGAATTCAATCCAATATGACAGAGTTTAAAATTTTCTTGAACATTCTCTAATTCATAAGAATCTACTCCATTTTAAGATAACTTTTAGTTTTATTTGAATCTGCATCATAAACAGAATATATATTCACTAATATATATTCACTGTTGGCTTTCAACATAGTAACATCAAGAAAAGAAGAAATAGCAAAACTTGTCAATAGTACATATACAATAAAATAGAATGAAAAAATGCACTTTTGCAGAAACGTTGAGTGTAAACGAGGTCAAAGATTAACATTCCCAGCTGCTGATTCTGGCAGCTATAACGATTCTAATCAAGTTAGACATCGAGATGAGCTGGACTTGGATGAGACATATGGACAAGCCAATCTGCGCTGGTTCAAGTCTATGCCACTAATCGTCATTCAGTATGATGAGAGTCTGGTTTCTCAGTAGCAATGCTTTGAATGCATTAAAAAACCTGCTGAACAGACCAGGGAAACTGAACACCCTCTACGTCTAGGTAGGTCATTACCGAAGGGCAACATGATGTCTTGCTTGTAGGAAAAATTATGTCTTCAAGGCCTGAGGTATAGGTTACAAGCTTTAAAACATGAGAAAATTATCACTTGTTGTTCAGATAACCGAAAACACACAATTAAAAGTACCATGGTTATCCATACCATCATAACAGGTGCTGTGTTCGTATCATATCGAATGCAAGCAAGCCGCACTCTTTCTGCTCAGTAACTCCACATACAGCTACTTTCTTAATGATTTTGCTTGCAGATCTGTTACTTATATCAAAAGACGGCATGGTGTCACTCTTGAATCCAGTATTGTCCTCAGACACATGAATGCATCAATGCAAAGAGAAGCATGACGTGCCATGGAAATAATATTTGCCGTACAGACGGTCCATGCTACTTCAAACGTCATCGCATTCTACGTACATGACAACATGTCTGTCCTCCACAGGTCTTCGAGATTCTGTGTGGTGTTCTGTATAGTTCTCCTGACAGTGGACTAAGGTACATCCAAACCTCACCGCATCGCTAGGGGGCCCAAAACATAAGTTATGTTATGGTTTTGCAGTCCTTTGTAAAATCCGGCTTGGGGCCCAAAACCTGACTTTGCTGGGGGGGGGGGCTTATTATTCTCCGTTACACCATTGTCTCCTGAATCCATCGAATTTAAATTCACATGCAGTCGTTGGATCGGACAAACACGAAAAGTGTCGCTCAACCAGTATAGTGGTTAGCGGCGCTGACTGCGGTGCCGTAGGGATGGGGTTCGAATCCCGAAGAAGACATGGATGTTTGTAAATGTATAGTACCTTTGCGGCATGGGGATACTCTAAATAGCCGTCGAGCTCCAAGTCCTCTTGTGTGGTTGGTGGAAGTGGAAGAGAGGTGGGAGGCCCCTTGCCACCCCCAAGGTTTTCTCCCTCTAAATTGCGGTGGAACCGAACAAAATAGAACTGTCACCTTCATGATGCTCAAAGCTAAGGCTAACGACATGCGTAAAAGTTCTAGCCCTTAGCCGCGATGAATTTCGCGTGCCTCGATCTAACTTCGTCAGACAGGTGGCATTAATCACAATAACAGCACGAAAAGTAACATTGCAGAACTATAAACCCCACTCTTGATGTCACATTTCTGTTGCAATTTAATTCTGACACTTGTTTATAGCCGAAAAATCAAAAGTATTTTCACAAATAACTAACGTTTAAATGATATTTTTAAACGATAAACTCGCTGCTGAATCTTGCGGTTACACGGAGTCTGATATGTCATTTCTCCCTTTTGCGATGTTTTCTTCTGCTTAAGGATTTCAAAAACTTAATAAAATACTTTTTTCTTTCATACCTCGACTGTCACTTTATACACATTTCCGTTATTCATTGTTTACTAATGTTGCTTACAATTCTCGTTTAACTCGTTGTTTTCAGATTCATGTCGCTCGAACGAGGTTTATAATCAGTGCGGGAGTGCATGTCCACCCACCTGCTCGGATCGTGGCGAGAACCAGATCTGCACTCTGCAGTGCGTGGCAGGATGCTTCTGCAAAGAGGGACTCGTGAGGGATGACGAAGGAGAATGCGTCAAACCGAAAGACTGCCCACAAAGTACTCAAGAGCCACAGGGTCCTGGAGGTTCTACGGGTAAGTCTGTAATTACAGCTCCTACCAAAAAAGTCGTACTAAACAAATTTACTCTTTGTCTTTCGGAGTTATAATTAATAATATATGTTAATTTTGTAAGGGTTAAGATTTAAGAGTGTCGGGGGGGGGGGGGGGACCTACTTAATGCTTGCATTTAAAATGTATTTAATCAATTCGAAACNCCCCCCCCCCCCCCCCCCCCCCCCCCCCCCCCCCCCCCCCCCCCCCCCGACCTACTTAATGCTTGCATTTAAAATGTATTTAATCAATTCGAAACATATTTCAAACTATCAACTGAAGTGGTTAAATACGTCTAAAAACTATCGCCAGTTGGACTAACATAGCTTCTCACGGAATTTTCAAATAAATATTTTAAAAAGGGATTACAAATTCTTACCAAAAGTGCACCAATTTAAATTTTGCATTGCAAAGCCACTTCTGTATTTTGTAAGCCTTTATCCCGTGTGTTATAAATATATAGTATAATAAAATGAAATAATAAAAGACAAATTGTAATTCATCCAAAGCTAAGAATGAATGGAAATGGGTTTTAAAAAAAATCTATAAAAACCCGCCAAAATATAAGTAGGCATTAAAAAAGTCAA
The DNA here is from genome assembly GCA_019973955.1 of Trichonephila inaurata madagascariensis. Classification (NCBI taxonomy): domain Eukaryota; kingdom Metazoa; phylum Arthropoda; class Arachnida; order Araneae; family Nephilidae; genus Trichonephila; species Trichonephila inaurata. The sequence continues at coordinate 18,492 of BMAV01013354.1, forward strand.
TGGAACAAAATGGATAACTATCACTTTTTCTCGAGCTGTCATTTAATTAGGACAGTGAAATAGGGTTAAACTTGTTTTACAGGGCCCAACCTTCCCCATCCAGCTGAAAATTTCGATATAATACCGCAATAGAAAGTGAAAAAAAATCTTGCAAAGAAAAATGAAGCTAAGTTTAAAAAGAGCACGTACATGGACTATTTACAAACAAGAAGACTATATATAAACAATAAACTGAATTGAATGACTATTGTAATAATGAATGTTACATATTGAAACAAACAATAAGCCAACAATAAGAACTTAACTTACTAAAATTCCCAAATTACTTGAATAATAAATTCAAATTAAAAGTAAAAGAATGCATATCAGCTGCATCAACATCATCCTCTAAGTGATGCCACTATCTAAAAAAAGTGTGGCTATCTAATTCTGTATTTAACTATTGCGCCATCTACATGACTCTACAGTAATGAATAGTAAAATAGTAATTGAAAGTGAGTAGAATAATTGAAGAGAGATTGGTGAAAAATGTATAATTATCTATTTATTTTTATTATTATGAATATATTTGAATGGAAATCTACTTCAATAATCACATTGTAAGCAAATTTATGAAAATTATAATATTTTTCTGATTTATTTGAAATTAAATCATTATTCCTTTGTTTATAATTAATTATTATATTTCTAAAAATAGAAATATGTAAAATGCTGGTAAAGCAAGGTACCTTAAAATTTCAAACTCAATGGTGCAACAGCCCATGAGGGCCAGGGTCCACTGTGTGAATCCCAGTATACATAACCATTAGGCACGGAGGTGTATGAGCAGATTTCCTGATCAGTTGGAAGCGAGACCTTAGTTTTTCACTTAGTGTTTTACCAGTTGTTCTCTTTGTTTGGCACTTGGATTTCTTCCAAATCTTGACAAGATAGGTTTTGACTTTCATAAGTATTAATAGAACATGTAGCAATAACTCAATCGTTTTGAATACTTTCTGTTTTGTAATTCTTTTTTCCACACCATGTAACATTAGTAACCAAGAAATGAAATCCCATAACTTTATTTTAATAATTGTAGAAAGACGAGAACAGTATTCAATTAAAATAAAAATCGCCGCTGAGCCAGTCTTATTATAATCTTTTTCATTTTTTTAATGTGATGAAACTTCAATAAATGCATGATTTACTTCTGAAATGATTTTGGGCTTTCTTTCCTGACAGAGACATGTAAGAAAAATGAGGAATACCTTCCTTGCGGCAGTGCCTGTCCACCCACCTGTTCGAACTCAGGCAAGAATGAGATATGCACCACTCAATGCGTTTCAGGATGTTTCTGCAAAAAAGGATTCTTGAGGAATGACCAAGGGGAATGCGTAAGACCGGAAGAGTGTTCGGGGGATGGAAACGGTGAGAAATAATTGTTCCGATATAACCTAAACTACGAACCGTGCTCAAAATTTCGTCTTAAAAGGTATGACATGTGCATTCAAAGAGTACGTTTTATATGAAATCGGAAGGATCTTTTTTCAGATGTATTAAATATATCTCAAGTAGAACGAAAGACAGTGATTTTCCTTTCAGTTCTAGGTAATTTCCTATGTCAAATTTAACTTATCGTTATGAGCTTAGTTGAAAGAATTGCTGCAAAAAAAGGAATCAAAAATACAAAACATATTGCCCATAGCAGGTAATTGCTACTAAAGATTTTAACTCAACTATTGCGTTTTGGAAAAATCCCAGTGTCCGCAGTTCTTTAAATCAAAACTCCAAGTAGATGAAGAAAAAAAAAATATTATCTCTAGACATACCCTTATCTTGTGGTTACAATAGAAAGGCCGAAAATGGAAATTTTTCAAATGAAAATTCTTTATAATCGGAAATCACACGAAGCAAATTGTAAGTACAGATGTGTACTTACAAAAAAAAAATGTTTCTATTCCTAATGAATTCCAATTTAAGGGATTCAAATAATCCTAACATGTTTGTAAATCATAACCCTTGTTTATAAAGCATTTTAAACTTTCCATGAGTTTTGCTTTACGAAAAGTAAAAGAACAAGTGGAAGACTGCGCAAAAAGCAAGTTAGGAAATAAGCTGCTTAAGTTTGTGTGTAAATGGCATATTTGTCAGTTTTGGATGTTCTCTGTCGAATGGAGACCCTGCATCGGTTGACCATATAGATTCCATCATTGACGTAGAAGCAAATCAATTTATCTCATTTGAAGTATTACAATGAATATGTTGCTCATGGAATAAAGCTCCACTGAAATTAGAATTTCTGTTGATACGTTAGAATTTTTGATGAAATGAAAATAGAAAAGTATAATCTCGCTTAGAGTATCAAGCAACTGGCTTAGGATTTAGAAACAGAAATGGTTTGTAACGGAGATTCAAGTTTTGTTCAACTCTAAGGCATACACAAATATATGGAGTAAAGCTTGATTTATTCTCACAGAAAAAAAAATAAGAAAATGGCAGAAACTGCCTGAATTGAAATATTTAAAAAAAAGTGTTGCATGAATTCAAAGAAAATTTGGAAGTTTTAATGATGTATCAAAATAAAAAAAAATTACACTTCAAAAAATACACTGTGCTCAAAAAAATTAGGAGAGAACATGAGTTTAACGAAATTCCGTAAATATGTCTTTTGATAATTAACGTAAAGCAACATCTCCTTAGTCTTTTTTATATTTTAAACTCTTACGAAGAATTTTACAAATCTTGATTTCCAGATTGAAGAAAAATGAGCTTCAACTCAAACAGTGCTCTTGCCGCCTTATCATAGTTCAAAATTACGGAGCCATCAATAAAACAAAATTAAAATTATAATAATGAAACAAAATATATTCAAACTTATTCCGATTTTTATGACTTGAAATTGCAATTTTTAAAATTTTATGTTATATGGTATATATATATATACACACTGGTGTGCAAAACTTAAGCAACAGGTGGGTTTATTGCCATAACTTCACGAAAAATCATCTGAGAGACATGAAATTCTGAAATGAGGGAGAGTATTATGTACGTAAAGGATGACGAAAGCATCGGCGCTGAAAAAGGAATACAACGCATACGGTATGGAATCAAACAAAAACAAGCTTTATTGAACGCATAGTATCGTGACTCATGATTTTCTATCCAACAGGAAGAACAACAAGCAGATGTTCCTTAATATGGTATATGCCCTCCCCTTACTACAATGGTTGCTTTGCACCGTCTCCGCATACTCAGAACCAGCTGGTGCAACATTTCTTGAGGTAGGAGTGCCCATTCCTCAATCAACATCTGTTTGAGTTGTTGGTTGTACTCCGGATGATGTGAGCGTGTGGCAATACGTCTCCCCAAAGCATCCCACAC
>BMAV01013354.1:22898-34829 GCA_019973955.1 Trichonephila inaurata madagascariensis
CCTCCTTTTCTGCAATTTCATGGCTATCTGCTAAATTTTTACATTGTTGCTTAAGTTTTGCACACCAGTGTATATATATATATATGTTTCAAATAAATACCTGTCAATACTTGAATAAATAATATGTTTTATGTGCTGAAACTGTTGATATTAATTCAGAGGAAGTAAAAAAATTGTTGCTAGTAATTCAGAAGTAAAAAAAAAAAATGTTGCTAGTAAAATTAAGAAAGCCCCTTTTTAAATGAAAAAATGTTTTCAAAAAAATATTAATCTCCATCACACAACTTTTATCATTTCATTCAATCAGAATAAATTATATGTTAGTATCAAAAGATTTCTCTGAATTCAAAATTGCGTTTTCTGATTGCGAGCTGTACTTGTTAAGCAGTATTCTGAGTGAAACGTCAACATCTTTGTATTTCAGGGCCGTCGAAAGAATGTGGGAAAGACGAAATATATTACGATGAATGCGCTCCCAGCTGTACAGGAACCTGCGACACATACAAGAGAAAGAACATGCATTGTCCCCGATGCCGTCCTGGCTGTTGGTGCAAGAAGGGTTTCGTGAAGAATAAGAATGGAAATTGCATTCCCATTTCTAAGTGTCCATCTGGAACTAAAAGTGAGATTAATTCTAAAAAATCTTTAAAAAGATAAAAAAAATTTTTAGAAACTTCTTGTTCATGGTTCATTACGAGTTACTCTACTGTTTCTTTGTTCTCAATTATCTCTTGCATTTGATTCCTGTAGCACATTTGATCTGAAATGTTCACACAATTTTATATTAAACCAATTTCTTACTTAAATAGATATTATCTTGAATACTTCTTTAAATCACTTTTTTAAATTTTAATATTGATAGCCAGCAAATGCTAAACCATTTTTTTTTTTTAATTTTTTAATTTGAAGAATATTTTTTGTTACATTTTTAGTACAATATTACTCATGAAAAGCTCGCATTTATAAGGTTTTAATATATTTCTTATGATGTAAAGAAAAGGCACACATCAATAATAATATAACAATACTGAGTAAAAAGTAATAAATTGAGTATTTTAAAAATATGAGAAATTTTGCTTGTGGAATCTGTTGATCACTTCAAAAATTCGGAATCGAGAACCTTCTCAGCTTCGGCAAAGATTTTAAGCTCCGGGGATGCATTCGTTCTATTGGAGAGATTACAGTGATTGATTAAATCATCAATTTCGTTCTGACATCAAAGGAAATAATCCTGAAGGATCGAAGGTTACATCAGAAATAAGTTGCATTTAATTGAAAATCAAATGAGATCAGAACTCGTTCACTATGCTTGGTAAATAAAATATGAATGAATAAGTTCAAAAGTAAACAGAAAAATTTATTAGTTTTATTAACGTCATATTAGAACACAAAAGTTCATGGTGAGGAAAAAAAACTTTCAAGTAATAAGGATAGCTTCTCTGAGGCGATACTTCCATCACATCATGAGAGGTCCACTTCCACTTTACGTACATCAACCCTGCTACACAAAGGTATTTTGTGGAATCAAATTTGAAACTGGACACGAGTGTAACAAACTACGAAAAAATCTCCCGACTACTGAAACTCTTTTGATATGTTAAACAATTGCAAAAAATCATGTATTACACTTTAATGCAGTGAAACGACTGTCGTTGAAGCTTGAAAGTGAAACTAAATAATCAGGATGTTATCTATGAAAAGCATCCTAAATATTTGTTGTTTATTTTAGACCCTGAATTTTCAAGTCACAAAAATATTGAATATCTAGTTCTGTGAAAAGTAGGAAACGCCTGAACATCTTAAAATACATCGACGGGAAGAGTTGGAGAGCTGATGCGTGGTTACACTTAGACTTATTTATTTGACGCTCATTCGCACGATTCTTGAATACGGATTTCTAATTTATTCCTGTGCCTTTAACTCTGTTCTGAAGAAATTAGAGCAAGTCCAACTGAATGTTGCCCGTATCATCACTGGTCTGAAGCCTAGTTATCCTTCAAACGTTGCTTTTTTTTATAGGCAAGCTTACAACCTCTTCTATTTCGCAGACAGACTAGATTGGTCAAATACTTAAACTTTCTAGCTTCGACCAACAAAACAAAACGTCTACGTTCCTGAATAACTGGATAAATAGCAAAGTCTAAAGAAAAACACAGCCCCTTCACACAGTCAAGTTGAGTACCAAAACTTTCTTACTGGAGATGTAGAGCCCTCTTTACTACAATGTAGTTTGAATCCTTCGGAGGGACTTTCCAGGGTCTATTTCCACTTCAACTTAAGTTTAGTCTTCATCAAGAAAGGTTTGGTCTAGCCATCTTAAACCTCCGGGTGGTTTGATTCCTCGTAAAAAATCTTTCCGAAAGCGTTTACTTTTATTTTGCCATCTCCTTCAAAAATGCAACAGACTTCATTTCTTTCCCCCTTTTAAAACTTGGGAAGTTGAACGGGTACAATTTTATGACTTAGTTCGACATCTCTGTCGAGTAAGAACCAGGAAATCACTGGGTTACAGCAAGATGTTAAATTGCCTTGGGCAATCTTGTATGAAAGTTGTAGATAAAAATGGTTGTTTCCCCGATATGTTCATCAAAATAAAATTAAAACAAAATGAAGGTTAAGAAAAATGAAATAAATGGCGTGTTAGAAGTTGAAAAATAATTATATTTTCTTCAAAGAAAATTTATTTTTCAGTCATTTTTAAAAATTAAAAAAAAAAAATTGCAAAAAAATTTATTTTGGTATTGCGATTAGAACCAGAAAAAAGCATCTTGTATTCATTTTTGAATAAGAGAGTAAGAAAACGCTCTCACTTTCCTGTTTTTTAAAAAAAGTAATGAGGTAAAAAGAGTGTAAAGGCTCTATCTCTTTTTTTTTAAACAATAAGACAATAAATGGGGCATACGGTGATATACATACGATGAATATATTTACGAAATAAAACCGATCTTTCTCTATTCAATTATATTTTTAATTTAAAATAACATAAAAAAGGACTTCAACACTTTTAATTTATTTAAATTTAAATCATATAAATGATATTTTTATGTTAAATGAATATTTTTCGGAAAAATCTAAATTTTCATTCCTAGTGCTCTCTTTTTCGAACTTCTAGAAATATCTTCTCTACATCATGACATAACACACATTAAGTCAATAATTTTTAATTTTAATGTGGGATATACTTTTTCTTCAAATGCGCATGACAGTATTATTTCTAACCATTTTCTACTGAAATTTAATTTTTTATCTTTCTGTTTCTTTTATTACAAGGAAAATTGTCATCGATAACTACATTTTCCTACAATTCAGTCAGTACAAATTCTATTGTGAGAAAAAGTTCTCCCCAATTAATTTTGTCTTTCAAAACAGTACACATAAAACAATTTTGTTCAGTGAAGTTAACCGACAATTCCACAATGTATCCATACCAAATATTAAGTACAATTTTAACATTTGGAAATGTATCCTGCATTAAATTTTTTGAGTATAAGCAAATATTGCCTGCTGTGGGGAAGACATAGTATGAGATGTGGTGTATGGTTTTGAAAGAATGTTTACGTACGCGTGTAGACTATTTTTGAAAATTTAAATATCACTGAAGCTGATCATATAAATGCAAATGAACCTTATTTCAGTGTATGCTAATATCAAAATAAAACACTTCACTGTTAAACAGCCTATGAGTTTATATTCAATATCAAACTGTTCGCAAAATTTCTTACAACTTCTATTCAAATTGTAAAGAAACTGAAATATAAATATATGTAAAACTGAAACTGTGAAATATGTAAAAATCCTATTCCTCCATTTATTTCAGCACATTTTAAAAATTGTAGCTGAAAGCAATTTTTTATATTTATAAACGAGGCATAAGAACTCACACAGTTATAAAAATGTCTTTATAATTTTTAAATGTACTACTATGAAACGCGTACATGGATTGTAAGATCAGTTCTAAAACCCTAAAAGCTTTTAGAGGAGCAAAAAAGATGTTATTTTGGATAGATCAAAATTTTAATATAATAATCAAATATACATGTTATTAAGCAAATACATTTGAAAAAATATAAGTTCCTTCTGAAATAAACGTAATTGAAAGAAAAATTATTAATTTTCAAATGATTGGAAATAAATGTTTATTTAAAAGTTATCCCCAAAATGAGGCTATCCTCAAACTTAAAACTCAAACTCAGTGGCACAACAGCCCATAAAGGCCAAGAATTACTAAGCTCATCCCAATATACGTGACCATTGAGCGCTGAGGTGCATGAGCAGATTTCCCGATTTGGTGGGCTCTCTGAAGTGAGACCTTCAGTGTTTAAGACCCCAAGCAAGCTTGGTACTCATTTATCGACCCACTGCAGCGGGGGTGAAAGGCAGAGTCGACCTTGCCCAGCCCATTAATAGAATCCGGACCTGTGGTGTTAAAGCATGATACACCACCACTCGACCCTATTCGATGAAAAATAAAACTGAATGTTGGAATCTTATACAATTCCCTAATGAATGAGGGAGTCCAAACTTTTTTTTTCATGTAAACTGTTTGGACGGAAATGGTTAAATATGAACATTTCACAAGTTGTGTGTATAAATTAAAATTAACCATTAAGTTTATATAAATTTTTGAGAGTACAAAAATGTATTTTGGCTGCACGAATTTTAAAAAGAGTACGGTTTATCAAAAAGTAGTACAAATCTATCTAAAGTAGGGTTGCTTACCTTAGATATTGTCAAACACAACAATGTACTGGAAGCCAATTCCACAATTTGTTGTTATAAAAATGTTTGGAAAATTACAAGACTTATTTTTGCATTTGTAATTTTTTTACATTTTTTTTCCTGAAAACTTTAAAAGCTAGAGCGGCATCCATCAAAACCGCGGATCCCTCTCTGTTTGCTCAGTGCACCCCAGACTAAGCCGATTCTGCCCTACTATGTAAAAATGCCGTATTTTGTTTGTTAAGATCATTTTATTGCAGATTGCATTTTTCATGTATTTTAGATGGTCATTTTATATTTTCTACATCAATATCTTAATGTCTGAATTTAAAATTACATAAAATTCTTGACATCACATCAATTACCATTATAATTTTTATTAGTATATAAATGCGTCGTCAAACGATTACATGACTATTATTAACATATTATTTTAACCATTTAATTAATATTAAGTATAACATAACGCACAAGTTTTCTGAACTTTAAAATAAATATATTTCGAAAATTACTTCAGATATATTCATAATTTTTCAATCCTATGGTTTGGTTTCTCAGCTTTGCTTCTATGTAAAAATGTATTGTATATTCATCAATTTTTTTAGCATATTTTTTGCTTTTAACATGAAGTTTTCAACCGAATTGTATGAAATTTTCGAAATATATTAAAAAATACTAGAGATGCTATATAATAAAATTTCAAACATATTATATTCAAAGAATTGCTAGCACCTATAGTAAATAATTTTTAACTGCTCGATACATTTTTTTTTCGAAATTTCAAATGAAACTTCTAACATAAAATTTCTAGCTTCATACGGTCGAGATTTCAAAAAATATAAATATTTTAATAACTTGTTCAGTTAGCCTTTAAAAAAAGATAAATGTTGAGGTATTTTGCATAAATAGATATTTTTGAATAATAATTTGAATGTTTTTGAATAGCTCAAATTTAAAATTGATCTTTCTGTTTATTTATATGCATAAATGTCTACTGTAAGTTTTCCGTATATTTTTGATTATCATTTATTCAAACATTCAAGTTAAAAAAAAAAGGTGGAAAAATCTTCATTCATGTTCTCTTTGATGTAAACTGAAATTCAAGCACTTAAAACTCAAATATAATTTGGTATATTTTAACAATATATAACTAGGTACTGTACTTAAACTTCCCTGAACATCTGGCTTTGAAATCTTTAAAAAAAAAAAAAAAAAAAAAAAACCTAATAGATTTGAATTAGTTTTTTTTCTCTCATCATTATTTTTATCAAAGTGTAAGAAAATGTTTCAATTTATTTGATGAAGCTTTAATTTATTCATTTTTAGTAGTTGGAAAGTTTAAAAGGTTTCAAATTTTAAAGTGTTCGGTGTTTTATTAATTCTTTTTGACATCTTACAATGAAATAATCATGTTTCAAAAACTGAAAGCATTGATTAAGATAAGAAAAATGAAGCGAAAGGATATACTTAAAAAGGTTATTTGTCTAACTATATAAAATAGCAGATTGCCCTGACACGCCCCAACTTGTTACAGTTTCAAATTAATATGAAACCATATGAGAATTATAACATATTTTACTTATACGTTGGGACTTTTCAGAACTTTTAAAATACAAGCTAACACTTCCTGGGGTCAAAGGAAATTCTTCCCCGATTTTTTACGATTGCTCCAGGGTCAGAACACGGGGTTTTCTGCGAGCCATAAAACTTCCTGTCAGTGTCATGCTGTGTGGCTTCCACTGTCCCTAATTATCTTTCGAGATGTTAAACCTTTAAAAGGGGAAAGGATTTCAGAAAAATACGGCTCAACCTCTTTTGAGAATGTTACTTGAAGGCAAATTTTTACGCACGGTGCAATTTCGAAGCATCTTTACAATGACTGGATTTTACGTGCAGAACGCTTGGAGGGTTAAACATTTAGCTTTTGAGATCATTAACAGCATCCCCACTGATGTAATCAAGATTTATACTGATGGTAGTAGAATATTTAACCAGGCCGGTAATGGTACCTATATCGATACACCCCAGGAAAAGTTGTCTCTGAAAAAACGCAATCCAGATTTGTGCTCAGTTTTCAGAAGTAGCGATTGGCGTGGGACTTGAAACCATTCTATCTAAGAAGAGACTTAGGGTGATCTTTGGATTCTCACCGATAGCTGTAGTTCACTTCAACACCTTTAAAAATGGTTTACAGTTGGCGACAAAACCATTGTCTCCATCTGACATAAACTGAAACATATATCGCTGCACCATGATATCCATTTTTAGTGGATCCCATCTCATGTCCAACTTTACGGTAATGAAATGGTGGACAAACTAGCAAAGGAGAGCTGTTCTCTTCCTACTCCTTCCACATCCACACTTACTGGTCTGGAATTATGCTCGTTAAAAAAATTTCACAATTTGGTGGAGTGTAGGGTGCCTTTTCCACTCACCGTTGGTATGCGGATAATAGACCCGGTCTGACCCTAGCCCTCAAGTGTGACAGATGCTCCCACTCTCTCGTCTTGCTAGTGGTCACATCCCCAGTGCCTCTCATTCTCAGCGAATGGAAAGATCTTCTCCATCTGTGCAAGGTGTCAAGATCACCAAGCTTCCACCAAGCACATAATGCATTGCGTGAATCTCATAAGCTAAGATATCTACTCTAAGTCCCTTTTTGTGCTGGACTTTTTAAAATTTAACGATTTAATGGATCTTGTCTGACTTGGTCAATCCCTGGAGGATTAGCAACAACAACGACAGTAGTTTATTCTTTCATTCACTTTTGGTATATATTCTAAAAATGTTTAAATATAATACTTCACGAGAGAGAAAGTACTTGGTTGCAATGATAAAATAACGCTTTAAGAATCGTAACACGTTCAAAAATTCTCAATTGCCTAGTAACCTTCAGAAACAAAAAATTTTGCTTAAACTAGAAGTAGTTTATAAGCTTCAAGATGTTCAATGTTATGTATGTATCGTTAACTGGAAAGAAAGGCGCTATTTAGAGGGGCAAAATGTTTATCTCGTCATAGTATTCAAAAACTAACTCAAATGAGAATAAAAAATGTTACATAGCTCTGAAAACAGACTTAATTAAAAAGAGTACTAAAAACAATTTTATGGCCTAGTAAGAATGAGGGTCCTTTAAAGTAGCAAGTCTGTTCATTGGTGAGTTGATACCTCTCAGCCACATCTAAACAACTATTACAGTAACAACAGCACAAATCAACATGATAACCTTTTTAGAGGCTTTCTTTTCATTTAGAAGACGATCTTCAGAAAAATTTCAGATCTGTGTGACTGTCCTTCTCAAAATCATATAATTTATACAACAAGTTGATAGTAATTTTAAAAAAATCTACTTTTGTCTCTGAAGAAAATATCTTGAAAATGCTATTGTGTTGATCACCACCAGTCGTATCTCAAATAGCAATGTTTGGTATGATTATTCTGTTAATTAAAATCAAAATGTGTTATTCGGGATGTTTGTTTATATTTAATAAAAATAGTGTTCAGTTTCTTTCCTTGGAATTCTTTTTCTTTACAATCGTGTTAATCTCGGTCGCACAAACTGTTTTCAGTTTGTTATTTAGACATATTTCGGTCTTCCGTAATCGAATTCATATTCGGACACTTGTCTTCTTTCCAGTGCCTCACCCTTGTCCAGAGAAGCAGCAACACTACGAGTGCATCCCGTCGTGCAAACGCACGTGCATGACGTACAACTCTTCCAGCGCGTTCTGTGCGAAAGAAGCGTGTTTGAAGGGGTGCTTCTGTAAGGAGGGCTACGTCATGAACAAGGAGGGGGAGTGTGTACGCCCTGAGAAATGTCCTACTCGTGAGTACGAATTTTCCTTTCATCGGCACTCCCCGTTCTTGGGCATCGCACCTTTCTTTGCACTTTCGAATATTTGGAAAGCCTCATTTGTTGATTCTATTCTCCTCTCTCTATTTTTGATAATTGTTCGATTCCATTTAAACAAGAGATGTTTTTTTTTCGATTTGGTTTATTCTTATTTGATAGTTTTTTAATTGTATTAATTGTATTTTGAAAACTTAAATAACTTCCAAAGGTTTGAGGACAGAAACTATTTATTAAAAAATCGTATCATTAAAACAATTTAGGAGCTACCAAAATACAGGATTGTTATAACTAAATAATTTTCCCTCTTTATAGAACTTTATAGGCCGGAATGGCACAAAATTTGAGCCACAGTCTCTTGAAATCAAGAACTAAATATTTATTAAATAAAAAAACTTAATAAAAAATTTGCCGATAGGTGTTGCCGTAGATATAAATAAGCTTTATAGATGTTCTGTATGAGTGCTATGGATTTCTAAAACTGCTTCAATCTTAAAACAGTATGCTCTACGTCGTGGGTGGGCGGACTTTTCCAGAGTACGTTCTACTTGTAATGTTTTTAAGAATTTACGGTCCACCTAGTGGCTTAGATGTGGTCATTCTTTATTAAAATTATATGTTTTATTTTCTTATCACTTGTTTTGTGCACATTGTATTCTCCTTTTATATAAAATATGTCAGATCACTATGTTTTCTATAAAAACACAAGTAATACAAAGATGTTAGGTTCTGTTGGGAGACACTGTAACAACCTACTATAGGTTGTTGGTGTTTGGGGTTCGAGCAGAGTTCAGCCATAACAAGTTTTAAACTCAAATTTATCTGCCTTTACTTAATCAACGCAACTAAAGATAGGAAATGCACTTAGTAAATAATTGGAAGAGCAATCGGACGGCTTAAGGCTTCTAACATATAAGAATAATTTAGTCCACATACTCTTGGAGCACTCTAGACTTCTACGCTCAAAAATTCACTGTAAATATCACCACCGGTTGTAAGCCAAGTTCACAATTTTAATCACTTTTAAACTCCAATTATCAACTATCGATCATCCAACGACTATCTGTCGACTAACATCGCGTACGTAAATGCCAACGCTTAAGTATAACAACTTATTTGAATAAATCAAATCTTCTTCTTCTGAAGAGAAAATCTTCAACAGAACTTACAGTCAAAAAGAATAATTTTACCCCAAGAGGATTAATAGAAGGTTCGAGAATAGAGCCGTTACACAGTCGCATCGATTGTGAAAAGCCGATTTGCCAATCTTGATGCCATCAGTGTTTTATAAGTATGCTTTCTTTTAGTACGCGCTTCTCAGGTCTCAGTAAAGGCAGTCACTCCAATATGTCTTAGTGGTCCACCGGTCGATCGCGGTCGACTTAATGCCTAGCCCCGCTTTACGTTAATTCCACTAATATGCCGAATAATGCAGACATTGAATTAAATTACTCTCGGTTTTTTTACATGTCCCCATAATCAGAAGCTCTAAGGGTTAAAATCAGGTGAGTGTGAAGGTTCAGGCACAAGAAAACAACGGCTGGTTATACGTTCTTAAATGAAAATTTGCAGTGACAATTGCTGTACACCATGAGGAATATGAGAAAATGCACCGTCCTGCATAAAGCTCGTTTCCTATAAACAGTTACGTCACTCCAGGTGGGAGGTCATGAAAATGTTATTCGAAGTCGAATACTTTATTCGTAAAAGGTCGTGCTCTATTTGGTAAAATACCTTGTTGCCTGGATCTTTCGAACTTATCACGTTGTGTGGTGTATGTCACGTTGCACACGGCCTATCTTCAGGCGACGGAACACTCTGAACGCAGCAAGGGCTTTCTCTCCATTTTTGTAAAGAAGTCACACTGATAGTCTTTTACTATCAACATGAATACGGAGCAAACTGAATGCATTGCTTGTCTTGCGCTTTCATTAGACTTATCATTTGCATACGTTCCAAAGATGCTCCGCTTATGCAATTCGAGTTTCATCATTGTTAGTTGTTTGCAGACATTGAGATTCTCTGTGGTCTTGACGTATGAATGTGCTAACTTCTTGGTCGCTTCCGGTACCTTTATCTTTCGATCGCCTCCGTATCCAACACATCATCTGTAGTGTCAAATTCCATACCATTTTGAAACTCTATAAAACTCCCAGCAGTGCCAACTTTCAGAAGTTTTTTGTACTAATTTTTTTACTCAACAAATCTTGATTTCAAATGTCTGTAGTTCACATTTCATGCCGTTTTGATCCACAGAACGCCCTGAGTGAGTGTTTATTGACTTTATAGCAACAAGAGGGCTATTGGTGATGGAGCTTGTAATTTTGAAACATGTTCAAGAGACATGGTCCATCTCCGAACTTCCACATCGTGCCACTGGAAGAACTTTGATCCTCGATAGCTTTAACGTGCATGACCATAACCACTAAGCTACAGCGACCATCATATAAGCCCTGCACAACCTTCTATGTATGGAATGTTTAACTATAGCAATCCTGTACTGAAAATGTTCTTCAATATTTTTTTCAACGAGAGAGTTATATTTACGTCGCCCGAGGGCTATTGGCGTCGGACCTCGTAACTTTGAACCACGGACAAGTGACGATGACGACACCTCTGATCTGGTATCCCTCACTTCAAAATTTCACACCACTTGAGCGGAAGGACATGCATCGGCCCTTTTCTCACGGCGTGTCTTCAGCGGTACAAGGCTAGTGAGTCCGTGACCTTGACCAGTAGGCTACCACGTCCTCCATTATTCTGTTCAGCAAAAACAAAATGTAATAAAGCAAAAGAACTGAAACATGCATGAAAGTTTAAATATGCTTTTAGTTTCGAACCATTTGGGATACTACATTTTCTTACAAGATTTTGAAATATGTTTTGAAATTTAGTTGATTTATCTAAAAGGATGAAAGATGAGATATATATTTCAGCGAAACTTAATATTCTCAAGAAAGGCTCATTTTCCCATTCAATCACTGGATTGGTACTTCTGTTGACAAATTTACGAACAATTAACAAAATTTTCTACTTTTATCAATTTCTTTTGTCTAGTCTATCCAATACATTTATTTTAATATAAAACATATGACCTTCGTGTGGAAATATCAGGTTCTTTTGCTTTCTTAATTCTGGTGAACCCACAATAATTTCTAAGTTTATGGTACTCTTTTTAAGTATATTTACTAACTAAGAAAAAGGATTTACTTTTTTTTAAAGTGATAACTTCTATTGGTACGATTTGCAGGGGAGTGAACTTGAATGAACGTCACTCTCGGGAATGTAACGCTCATTCGGCTTTTTTCGCCTTCATTCGGACATACACACCCCTAAAAAGGAAAGGAGTGACATTTCCCCTC
>BMAV01013354.1:35229-46905 GCA_019973955.1 Trichonephila inaurata madagascariensis
AAATGAAGCACGAGGAAGTATGGAACAACGCTTGATGGAATTTTTTTATACATACTTAAATAAAATTTTGAATCTAAATGATTTATATAACCTCTTTCACCTTCCATAAACCTATTGTTTCCTTCTTAGAATACAATTAATTCCCAAATATGATTCTATATTTCGCACAAAAATATTACTTTATGAGTACAGACATATGAATAAATAATTTAATAGGACAATACTAATATCCCCTTGTTTTTTATTCACCAAACTAGTCCCTGAAATAACATTACAGAATTTGAAGTTATCACTTCCATCGTTTGTGGTCATAAGCACACAAAAATTATTTTTTTATACTGTTTTGACATGCATCACCAGATTTATTTGTAGAACTCAAAACGCAAACATCGATTGAGTATATAAATTTCCCTTTTACAAATCCAGTGTTAATAAGAAGGCTTTATTTTTTTCTTTAAATATCTAAAATGCATATAATATTTTTTTATCACTAAGCGTTTCGTAAACTCGCGATTTATTTGGATTATTTATATTTTTCTTTCGTATTAAGAGAGCAGATTTTGTTGGTATATGTAAACATTAGTACTATTCGAGCATCAAATTATAATCTGAACCTTCCGTTATTGAAGTGAATTTTGACGCGAAAGTTCTCAGTAAAAATGTTAATAAAATGAGTTGCAAATCTCAATGTGCTTAAAGTATGAAAGCCTTTGGGACGAGAGAACTGCAAAAAGCAATAATACGAAATAAAAAGTTTGTTATCTTAACGCAAGTTGAAATTCAGAAGGAAAGTGTTAAAACTGCACCGTTTGTTTTTTACGGTAATAGACGTTTTCAATACTTTTTAAGAACTTTTAGAGAAGCCAGCCATTTTAGTACTAATCGCTACATTAAAAAAACGTTTTAAAGCATTTTTTTTAAAGCGAAACTTATGAATAATTAAATATGTTTCAATTCCCTTTTTATAATTTTTTTCTTTTCAAAAAATAAACAAGATGATAAAAAAAAATAATTTAGTATTGTATATAAATTACGTAGTAACACAACTTTAGAGTACATTTGCAGTTTTTTCTCATAGTATAACACAGTGCTTTAAAATAGATACAATTAACCTAAGATTTTTTCTATCTCTGCAGGTTGTCCCTTCAATCAGAAGTATTGGGAATGCATGCCGAGCTGCCAAAACCAGTGTAACCCCCCAGACGCCTGTGCTGCCGTATGCCAATCGGGATGCTTTTGTAAAGAAGGACTTGTGCTGCGCGAGGATGGCAAGTGCGTTCGAAAAGAGCTGTGCAATCAGCCTGAAACGTGTGAATCTCCCGATGAGCAGTACTATGACTGTAAGCCGGATTGTTTCAACCGCTGCCAACCAGCGGAGGTTTGTGTCGCTGCGTGTTTCCCGGGATGCTTCTGCCGCGAGGGATTGGTACAGAGTGAAGAGGGCACGTGCATCCCTAAAGAACAATGCCCGCAGTCCGGAAACAGCACTGTTACTCGGGAATGTGAGTGGCCGGACCAGGAATATTACGAATGCTTCTCGAGATGCCAGAACTCCTGCGCTACGCGAAACGACTTCTGTCCGGCTGTTTGCGAATCCGGCTGTTTCTGTAAGAGAGGTCTCTTCCTGGATGATGATGGGAACTGCGTGGAACTGGAAAAGTGCGAAGGTGATTTCGATTTTATTCTTGTTCCCATTTGCTTCTAAAACATAAACCTGTTATATTTCTTCAGTAAAATTCTAGCTTCATTTTTCAGTAGGGAATGTATTAAAATTCAGGATACTAATCTCATAAAGTTGGGGAAATGGATCATTTTTGGATCTAAATCATACCTAAATAAATAATTAAGATTTATTAAGGTAGGCATATAAAGATTTTCTGTGAGTCTCATAAATGGAAAGATATCCACAGATATTAAAAATACACAAGTACATGAAAAGACATTACACAAAGACTTGTGACCCATTGAAATGTGTACTAATAAGTTTTGGGAAAATGTATTCTTCTTCAGGAAACAGCTGTCAAAATTTTTCTGAAGTACATTGCATTGTTACGTTGTCTATAAAATTCATACCTTAACTGAAAGTATCAAATGAGAAATATTTAAGAGGAATACGCCAAATATCTAACCCTACAGGAGAAAAACCTACAACCCTTGGGAAGAGTAATATCTTTGATCTAAGAATTTTACCACAAATAGAGCACACATAGTATTAAACACTGCTAGCCATTCATAATGTAACCTCATGAAGAAAAAAATCTGTACATGGGATAGTTGCATCTTGCATAGAATATGATAAGACACGAAAATTATTACCATTACGCTGCATATGCAAGTCATGTATATTTGTTCGTAGCTTGTAAAACAGAATATACAAATGCATTACATAAAGAAGACACATAATATAAAGGAGAAACGAAGGTTAATTTTCAGTGAAATCATGTCTTTCCACTGCGTTTCTGCATGATGTGAGTTTTAATATATTTTCACCATTTCAAAAATATAGAAGTGAATGGAGTATGTTTCTGAGTCTAACATATAAATAACTATGACTTACGGATTATCCTTCAGAATATTCACACTCGTGTTGGACGAAATCAAGATATGGTGTCACAAATATGAACTCGGTAGTTGTTGCCGTCTTTTAAATTTAAGGCTGGGTTACGGGGAACTTTCAAAAGAATAGATGTAATATGTAAAGTTCAGCAATTCTTCATTGTTCACCAGTGTTCCGCTCTTATGGTCTGTTGTGCATATACCACATACAAAATGTCCCGAAATATAACATCAAGCGAGTATGGGATGAAACAGGGGATCACACACACATATAAGTTCAGCAGGGAAAAAAATTCCTTATCACTATGACTAGCGCATTTTTGAAAACGAGGGAAATTGACATACTCCATCACTTCATTAGGTATTGTGATCCCAATTTTACAATAACGTTTTTTCCTAATGTGATCTTACGCAGCTGTGCCATTAATCAGTCATAAATTTTGAAAAACACTTGGCTACTTCAGTTAAAATTAAAGAAGTTTGATTCAGTTTGAGAAAATTATGTTACCTCACTTTGACGCTTTATAAAAAGAAGAAAAAATATGACGTACTACTCTAAACAAATTATATCAAAAGATAGCCCTCTTTGTAAAACCTCTATAAGGGTATAACATTTGCTTCATTTCTATCCATAAAAATCATCGCCATTTTGTTTTGTTTAAAAAAAATGACAATATAACAATGATGGAGAATTTTCTCTCTTATTTTTAGAACATCTTCATTTTTAAACATCTTATGTTAATGCTTTCTCCACATCATTAAGCACAGTGATTGTAAATTCCACAATTTGACAATGATTTAATTACTAGGGTAGTCTTTCATAGCTTTGCTATAATCACAGTCACGGAGTAAAGTTATTTAGTTAAAACTAACGAAAATGACGTCACCTAATTTTAACGATTCATGAAAAGAAAAATATACTGTAAACCAGTTATTTCAGAAGATGACCCATTTCGCAACAATTCCAAAGTGGTACAACAGTTGCTACATTTCTATCCCCAATTGCAATCATTGTAATTTTTTTTTTTTACAAAAAGACTTTCATTTTAATAAAATGAATCTTAATTGTATATCTCAAATCAAGCAATGAATTTGAAAATGAAAATTAAAACATTTTTGTAATACTTTAATGAATTACATTTTCATAACATTTGTCTCTTCTTTTTATAAAGATTCCGAAAAATGAACAATGAGAACGCTTGCGGTGGAAACCAAGATGACAGAACAATAGGGCGTGAAAGATAATGATGCTATCCTACATAAATTACGTGGATGAAAAATGGAAAACCCGCATTTATTACGTGAAGACCAGTCCAGTTAAAAATCAACATGTGGACTGGAATAATAAGCGGAAAAATTATTGGACCTTTTGAGTTAGCCAAAAGTTTAAATTTAGCTAAACACTTTAAGGGGGTCACTTCACGCAGCATTTTCCCTATCTCCATAATGTTAAAAATGACCAATTTTAAGGAACATTTTTAAAAAATTGGCTGGTTATACAGTCATGAATTTTTTTGTGTGCATTCATTGTATTGTTTTTATTAATTTAATGAGAGCATTTTTCAAAATTTTGATTAGTTTTTTTTTTAAAAATTCATACGTGGAGTAACACGTCAAAATTTTTAAAACGGTGAAAATTCTTGTACATTTTAATCCATAAATAATTTTTGAATAAAATTTTTGACAAAATCTCTCATTAAAATATTTATTTGTATAGTGTTAATACATGTGCAAAGTTTCAAGGCTATAAAATAAGTAGTTTTTTCAAAAATGTTCCTTTTGTGTTGAAATTTACAGTTTTGAGAAATAGAGATTTAAAGTAAAAACTTACTATTAACTAATGCATACCAGAACTATAACTTGAATTGCTGGTATCATCTGCAAGATTATCTTCTTGTCTACATTTTAATTGTTTGTTTTTAATTCTAGCTTCTTTGGTTCATTGTAAAACTGGTTATTTTGCTTTCTTAATGCACGCATGATCTACATCTTGCAACTCTCGACATTTGTAAAATCCAGGAGTTGAATGCTTAATACATCTAAAACTTTTAATTTAGTAATAACACTTTGATTCTATAAAGACATTGCCTCATGTACTCCAGTTTTTAAAGTTCACATATACAGTTTTTGGAATTACAGACCAAATACTATTTACGCTTTCACTAAAATTTTGAGTTTTATCAAACAAGCATCTAGATAAAAGTGCAAGACTAGAGACCTCTAAATACTTTTTTTATGCAATTCCTAATTGCAATAGGTAAGTTGTGTTTATGCTTATATGTGTAACCACATATAAGCATAAACACATGCATATGCTTATATGTGTGTTTACGCTTATATGTGTTATATCTACACCACAAGTCACCTCCCATGGGGAAAAAACCGTGTCGTAGATTCAAATCTGGGGAGATTTTATCAAAAATATAGCCTTAATAGCTTGCCTTATGGCTGACAAGTTAACTGAGTTGATTTGAATAGACAAAATGTAGCATCTTTGCAATTTATCTATTTCTGCATCTGTCAATATATTACGCCATCCTAGAGATTTTTTGTCCTCGAGCTCTTTGCCTTTTAATTTTAATACCCTGAGTTGTGTCCCCAGCCTTTTCTCACACACAACATGACCAACACATTCTAATTTTTTAATGTTAACATCTCTTTAAAGTTTAGATTCTAAAACTGCTTTGCATGCTTTAGAGTTCCCATATAGTTCAAGTATTGTGTATATCGTAAATTATGCAATGCCATTGAGCGATGGAAGATACAAAGTGCAACTTCAACTTCCATTCCCGTATTATTTCCAACGTCATTTTCTGAACACTCATTGCAATGTACATTGTCGTTAAAATTACATGAGCATTTCCTTGATAATATTTTAGCATCAACAATTTTCACAGTGTCCGCACTAACTGCCGTAACAATACCATTTACAGAAGTATGGCCCCTTTTTTTACCAGGTACCATCGATAGCCACCGGTACATTTGGACCTCCATTATTATTTATTACTGCATTATTGTTTCGGCAGCAGCTAACGTTATAGACGCTTTGGCTACTTTCTATGTTGCGTTATTTAATTTATGCATGGACTCGCAAAACCACTTTGGTGGAGGTGACAAATTCATAACTCTGCAAAATATTTTCGCAACTGCTTCTTTTTTAATATACCTCATAAAATATAAAAGCCTAGTGTTCACTTCATGTAATTGTGTATCTTTTTTGATTAACTACTACTTTAGTAAACTTAGTATTAGGAAATGTTTTAATAACACCACAAAAATCACAACATATTAACAATTTTGTAGCCAAATCCTGGATTTGGCAACCAAAATTTATGTGAATACCTTGTTTTTTACATTTTATTTATGTAATTAATGTTGTTTGAAAGCACAAGAAAACAGTACAATGTCAGTCATTACACAAAAACATTCAAATGAATTTAAAAAAGAAACATACTCTTTATTAAACTTACCTAACTTTACTTTCAAAATTGAATTATTTATGTTGGAATTGTCTGACTGTTATGCAACATTTAATTCCTCGAAAGTTTCGGTTTTCGTACCTACTTTTCCAAACTTTCGTTTTTTAAGTGTTTTATTATTAAACTGAGGCATATTTATAAAATCATTTTGATAAAAAAACCGATTCTGCACAATAGCAAAAATTCGTTATATTTAACCGCGTAAAAAACAGCATGTAAGCAAGCTACCACAAAATAAACAGCTACAACTATTCACTTCACTTCTTTCCTGAATAAGCTGCTGATCAAAATGAATTATTTTAATCAATTTAAGTTATTTGATAAGGCTGAAAAGTAGCATGTGTCTTTTGTTTTGATTTGAAAGGGGCGTGGCAGCCAGCTGTTTGAGGGTTTGACAAATGTAAACAACTTTTTAAAAAAATATTAAAAATACTTCTAATTCAGCTAGAGCAAAAATTTAAATTGCATTAGGAAGAAAAAGAGTGGTATTTTATTTTTCAATCAAAATTGAAAAATCGATTTTTAATTCGATTTTCGTGAAGTGACCCCCTTAATTTTCTTCGAAATAATTTGTAAGACCTGCTGGAAGATGTGTCACGCAACATCCACTGGGATTTTAACTAGATGGATGCGCAGCGCATTATGCGCATCCTGTACGGATTGGACGCCATGGTTCAACTTGATGGACAGCTCGTTTACCAGAATTAAGCCTCGTCCATTTCTTTTCCTGGGGTTGCATAAAAGAAAAAGTTTATTTTAAAATGCGACAAAGGATTGTTGAAGCAGTGGGGGACATAAACTTGACTCCCGACTCATCATCAAGCGGTCACCTTTAAAAGGGCCAGCATTTATGTAGAAGATAAACATTTCGAACACATACTTCATTAGAATATAATAAAAATAATTTATATGCAAACTTATTGTGCTTGACCTGAGGTATACACTTAAGATTCAGTTTTTAAAATTAAGTCGTTTTGTAAAAGAAAAAAATTACAATGATTGGAATTAGGATAGAAATGCAGCAAGTGCTTTGCCAATTTGGAACTGTCACTAAATGGGTTAGCTTTTGAAATAATTTTCATAGAGTAGTAGGTAAAATCGTTAAAATTAGGTGAAGCCAATTTTTTTAAACCGGCTCAAACTACATTAATTTTAGTTAAATCACCATAAGAGTTTGCTCCATTTATGACTGATTAATAGCAACGCTATGGAAGATCCCGTCAGTGAAAAAACCACAGTCGAATTAAGGAATTTGTAGTCACAGTACCTAATGATGTGATGGAAAGTATTAACATGAAGAGTTTTCAAAATGAAAATGTTCTGTAAATAAGAAAAATTTCTATGATTATTTTGTATAGAAAAGAACTATTTCAAAATTTTAACTGAATGGGTCAATTTTTGAGGAACTTGCTTGGGGTTGTATGTAATTGTTTTCTTTTTATATGGATTCAAAGTTAAATGACATCTTTTTCTCAAACCCCAACTCACACAAACAAGCGTTTTTGTCCGACTTGTGACTGCAATTAACAGTATGGTTGTGTACAGTGGCACACACAAGGGGGGGCCTGGGGGTCCGGACCCCTCCCAAAGCCCTTGATTTTTTTTCAGATTGGTTATAATTATAAGTATATAATACGTAAAATTTAATTAAATATTTGTTATAAATAATTAATTTTATTAATTAATGCTAATTTTGTATTCAATAATTAGTTTTTTACTGTGTTTTGTTCCTGAAAATCGACAAAATTAAAAATAGCATGATACAAGAATGGTGAACTTTCAACCCCGGACCCCCAACCTCCCTTGAAAAATCCCTGTGTGCGCTACTGGTTGTGTAAGATGACGGCAGTGAAAAAATCAATGTAAAATTATGAAATTTGTGTCCACTTTAGCTAATGTTACGATGGAGGGTGTCAATTTTTTACACTTTCCAAAATGTGATCATTATCACTTAACCAAATGCAGTTTAATTTTTGTTTTTATTTTTCCTAGAACAGATATGACTCCACCTTTTACATCGTGCCGCTAAATTTCAAATATAATAGGTAATAATTGTAAGCCACTAGAGGAAAATCTGAATATTGGAATTTAGAACATGAGACCTATTATAGGAAAAAGAATTCACAATAGACCTGTAAACAAAACTGCTATGTTTTCTGAAGCTGCCTCTGACATAGAACAGGGATGCAGGGTTAAGCTTGCGTTATAGAAGACTAACTTCTTAATATGAACAGAAAATTTACTCATAGTACAAGAAAAGTAACGAAGAACAAAACCAACATTAAATAATAGGTAAGTCTAAATACTGAAAATTTGAAAATCATACCGAAATTTTTAAAAAGTAAAACTAAGAAGTAGATCCAGTTATCACAAATAGAGGAATAATGTCAATTGTGGATTGATATTCTCTGCATAAAAAGCTTGGAAATTGTAGAATTTAAAAAAGATTGAAATTAGAATAATTTATAAAACAATATAATAATCATGTTATAAATCTATAAATACAAAAAATTATTCTAGTAGCAAGAAAGAAATTTTTTTTTAATTCACTGTATAAATGAGCTTCCTATAAATGGTCTCTAGATCAAAAATGTGGACTTGCTAAACACCATTTCTATTTAAAAAAACAAACAATTTTTTAGCTCCGTAAACTGATCTAGGATCTATTTGTGCTCTCAGATCCAACTGAGAATTTTGTCAAGAAAATAGTCCTTTTGATGGTATTGAAAAATAGAGACATATTGTAAGAGTATTCCATTCCTGCAAAGTTTTCACCTCTGCAACTTATCTGTCTCTGACAGGTTATATGTGGCTCAGTATATTCCTTCAGATAGGCAACTCTATGAGCATCATTAATTTGCCATTACTTTTCTTTTTCTCCATACAGGCTGATCCTTAATATTTTTTCAATAAGCAGACGAAATTTCCTTGATAAGAACCAGATGCTCTATCGATTCTTTTCAAAGCACTTTCACTCGAAAGATTAGCGGTTTTTTTCTCTGCATAAATTTGGTGATTAGCTCGTCACAAATCTAAAAACAACAACTCCTCGACGAATTTTTGCACGAAATGGTTTGAATGTTGCACAAGTCTACAGTGTAGCTAAATAAAACAACCGCTAGAATTGTTATACAGTATTTGAGCATGAAATACCAGAACATTTTTTTAGCGTTATTTATTAGATATGTTTCCCTTTTAGAAGACAGAGAGAGAGAGAGAAGTAATCTTCTTGAATTTTCCTTAATAAAATTTTTTTGATGTCCTGCAGATAACGAGCTAACTCCACGTAACGAAGACTCTGGTTCCAACGAAGACATGGATTCGAATGAAGATAACACAGAATCAAAAAGTGAGTATCGTGCTTTCGAATATTTACTTTGCTAAGGAAACCCCAAACATTGAAATTCTTTTATTGATTATATTAAATTCTTATATTCTTTTTGTAAAGGATTTTTTATAATAAATTCTTTGAAATTAATTTAATCAGAACTAAGAAATTGAACTTTTTCGAATGAATGAATTTAAATTATTAATCCAGTCAAACACGTACAATCATTAAATTATGTATTACAGTTAGGAAGGTTAATTACGTATTACCCAAGGTTATATTTAATAAGAGATCGTTTAATTATCAATTAAATTTTTATAAAGTTTTGGTAATAGAATTTATAAAATGTGTTGATTTGTGAACTGATTATTCATGTGATGTAATTACTTAATGTCTTACGAGTTTTATATCCAGACGTTCATCAAGCGGTAAACAATAATCATTCCATTAAATTATCGGAATAGGTTTCAAAATGGTTTGTTCAATTTATATGAACTCTTGATCAATGTTATTTCTGTCGATTCAAAATTTCGAGTCTTGATGGTAGTAAAGATCCGTCGTGTAGCCGGAGAGGGAGATAAACACGTTTAATATAGAGTCAAAGACCTTACGTTGGCATGGTGTGGAAGAGGAGGTGTCAGCTCATATATGGTTCTAGTCACTGGACAATGGGTCGAAAAACGAATTCCATCTCTAATAGATCTCATGTCGTCTCGAAATACGAAACTGAGTAGCAATCAACCAATCCTTTAGATTTAATCTTAATTATTCAATTCCACACATTAATCGAATGGATTAAAAGTTTTGTAATTCTTTTGATGTTTACGCTTTCCAATAGATAAAAAATCGATTAAGGATATAAACATTATTCTTATTATTGACTTATTTACAATTTCATTCTTATATTTGTCAAGTTCAGATTAAAGTCAGGTGCAGCATGCATTCCTAATCTCTGCTGTATCCTTTTTTTTTCAGAATGTAGCGGAGTGAACGAAGAGATAGTGTCATGCGCTAAGCCCAAGTTCTGTAACACATGTGAAGTCCGCGGTAACTGTAAGCTAAAGCGCTGTGAAACGGGATGTGATTGCAAAGCCGGATATTACAGGGACGATTCTGGCATTTGCATCCCGGAATCCCAGTGTCCGGGATCCAAAACGGGTATGTGAGGCGTGTAAGAGAGATTTTAAAAGCGCAAAGCATTTCTTTTGTTCAAATATCAGGAGCTTATATTTTGTTGATTATCAAGAGCTCCTCATGGTTGGAAGATTACTTCTGGAATGATGTCAATAGAAATGGCAATTCCTAAAGCAGATATTTTTTCATTGAAAATTGGTCTCTAATTACAAAAACATCCATTAAGAAAGGTTAACTCTTTGTGCAAAAGTACATTGTGTTGCTTTTACGGCAAATGAGCTTGTTCACTCTCCTTGAGAACAGACCATTCCTTTTTCCCAAAGAACAGTTTCCCTTTAAAAGAAATAGGCACTTGTGGAAATTACTTGCATATAATTTAACTCTAAGTCCTATTCACGATGCTTCTCTCTTCTATAGAAGTTAAATGAAAATATTACTTCTGAGATAATTCTTTAATATGCGAAAGCTAAATGTACTCAGCTAAAAAATATTTTTCTAAAATCATTGAAATTAACGAATATATATATATATATTGTTACGTAGATCCGAGGGTTCGTTGATTTTATGCAGAACAATCACAAAGAAAATAAACAGCTCTTCAAGAAAGATGCGAATTTATTAACAAAAATCCAATCCTTTAAATTCAGGATTCAGCAGCAATATTCACAGAGTAAATCTCCGAAGGTCTTCACACCTTCAACAGCAATCAAACACAATAACCAGTGTTTAAAAATACACGTATGTAAAAGATTATTCACAAGCACAGTCGTGCTAATCGCTAGTCAAAACAATCCTCACTACTCGCTGGTTTAATCCAGACTGATCGGTTGCGGCTGGAACTCCGCTTTATAGCCGCGGCAAAAACTTCCAGAAATATAAACGCTCGTGTCATTGAACGTGACACTAGTGGAGAAATCTACTACTTTCTAGAAGATTCCAGAGGGTTCCGAACTCGCCAACATGGTTGCCAATGACGCCAAAATGGTTGCCAAAGTCACCAAATTGGCCGCCAACTTGGTCGCCAAAAATGATGCCAACTTGGCTCTACCACCAAGATTTCGCCAAGTTCTCATTGAATCGCCATTATAACGTAAGGGGCGGCATAGCTTGTGAATGGTACAATTTTAACGTGAAATAAACATAACATAGATTAATATAAATGCATTAAACATCCAAATA